>CM037854.1:78153727-78369277 GCA_021234595.1 Delia radicum | reverse complement strand
CCGTTTGAGCTATATCAAGTGATGTAAGCGCACCAATATAAGGATACGAATATCACAAACTTATAAGAAATTGGCACAATTGAACATTTTTTATAAAAAAATTCATTGAATTAATTAAGAAATTCATTAATACTACGCACAAATATCTATCAGCGTTACTCTTATTTAAATATCACGTCATTGTACTACGCAATAACAATTCAAAACAACCTCCATAATTTTTCACGAAATTTTTTCCGAGTGTATTTCTGCTTTCAAAATTTCGTTTTTCTTAAATTTTTTTGCAAAACTTGTTTTTGCTAAATATTTTCCACGGCTATTTTTCTAAATTCTTTTTTTCCAAAAGTTTTTTTCAGGAAAAAATCTTTTGTTGTAAAAAAACCGCTAAATATTTTTTTTAACGAAACTTGTTTCCCACGATGTTTTTTCTCGAAATGACAATTTTGATACAACTTCTTTAAGACGCCCAAAATATAATATAAATATCTTGTGCGCCCCCCGTAGGCTAGTTGGTAGCGTGCTGGCTTATCAGTGCGGAGGTCGTGGGTTCGATTCCCACCAGAGGCACTGGTCTGTTTTCGCTACAAAGCGCCGAAAGCCATAGTAGTACAGCTAGTGCTCGGTTAGGGTAATAGTATATAATTTGTAATTATATGATTATTAATTAATAAATAAATAAAAATACTATAAATAGCCATACGTTGCCAACTTGTACTACAATTTTAGATGAGGAGAAGTCGCTGATTGCTTATACAATCTAAAAAAATTGCTAATTACAAGTATTCAACTCATGACCATCCTTATATTTAATAGTATTATATCTCCTAACAAATATCAAAATTTCATGTAGCTCTAAAAGTTCACTACTTGTTTAGCTCAATAATTCAATATCGTAACAATTGGTATGAGTACACAGAAAAAAATTATTTGTAACTGTTGACGCATTTTTAATTAATAGTTTTATATTAACAACAACAACAATATTAATTGTATTTACAAACTGTGTTATCGAGATAAATTCAATTAATTATTTGTTAATATTACAAAATTTAAATTGGAATCAAATAATGACACATAAAATTTTGTCTGTGTATTATATCGCTACTGTCTTCATATATGGTGGAGGGAAAAAAAACTACTTAACAACTTCAGAAAACAAAAAAATAAATGAAAAGAATGGAAACAAAATTATGACAAGACATTAATGAAAAACAATGAAAAAAAAACAACTGCAATTTTTGCGAAATAATTAAAAGTTGTCATTTATTTTAGCTTTTTTTCTTTTGTTTTACTAAAAGACAAGACAAATGAACAAGTTTTATAGATTGCTGAATATGTTCTCTCATGCATAACTTGTAAAGCCATGTAATAGTAGTAAGAGTAATTACGAACAGTGAATCCTCTCAACTTAACACCTCCAAACAAGGTGTTAATCCCCAGGAACTTGTTAGTTTTGTTAATTGTTACTTCCCAGCTCTGTAAATGTATTTAGAAAGAGAAATTTGAGGCGTTTAAAATAAAACATTTTCTTTTATTTTATTTCATTTATTTTTTTAATTATTTAATTTACATTTGAGTGGAGTTTGGTTGAAAAATGAAACAGACATAGTAAATGTAATGGCTTTACGTAGTAAATTACATCGTTGTCGTAAGCTTTTAAACAGTTTAAATCCTCTTAAACATTTTTAACAGCTTATAAAGTCTGCAGTTTTTTTTTTAAATGATTTTTTAATTTACCATTTATTTTATTGTGAAAATTTAGAAATTAAAATGTCTCAATTTTCATTAGTGCTTTTGTTAAATTTTTACAATTACAAATTCTTTATTATATTTAAATAGCAAATTTTCTAAAGAAATTCAATTTACCCAAACAAAAAAGAAAATATTTTGTGAATTTTCTTATATTATATTCGGAAAATGCGAACATCTAACTGTATCATATTAGAGCTATTCCTTTACAATTAAGCATTATTTTATGCAATTGGATCAAATTTGATGAAATAATATCCATATTTTGTCCCCATCCAAATGTATCAAATTATATATAATGTGATACCAGTATATCAAATTAGATACAATTGTATACACATATATGCAGCTATATGTGACATATTTAATCATATAGAGATCGATATGCAATCACATATTTTTAATATATTGCAGCATGTAAAATAAAGAAATATAGCTTTAGATCATTTATTTATTAATTATTTATTTCCAATATTTCGTCTCCACATTGGGTGACTTCTTCAGGGAACAATTATTAATAATAAATGATCTTAAGCTCGTTTAAATAAGAAGAATTAAATAAAAGAAGATCAAAGAAAACTTAACATTTATAAAGAATTACATTTGAGATCTAATTTTATATGATTTTGTATGAATATATGTATGTTTTGCTACAATTGTATAAAGTGTACCCGAGTAAAAAAAGTTTATATAAAATAATATATGATGAGATATTTTCCGCAAATATAAGACAATATAAATTGTATCACTTTGAATCTAATTACATTTAAATATATACAATTTAATAAAAAACTATGCAATTCTATCTGAGTTCTGTCCCGATATAATTTACATCTAATTATATTACAGTTGATACAATTATATATAATTAGATACATAATAATCCAAATATAGCTAAATATATAGGTAAATATAGATATTAAGTTACATATATTGACTTCCATAAAACGGTTTCAAAACACATAATGTATGATTGAAATTTGTAAATAACTTAAATTTTATTATATTTTTTTTTTTTTTTTTTGACATCAAATATTCGTTTTAAAGGACATTGTATAATTTTCATTTTCATTGCACAATTAAAGGTCGAAAAAAACATAATTTTTATTTTTAATAAAAATTATATCAAACTTGTATTAAAGACAAAGTACAGTCTAGTTTACTAAACCTATTTTTGTTTATAGACAAAACAAAAAATAAAAAGGAAAGAAGAAAAACAAAAACGTGTATTGAATATCCACCATAGATGAACCTTGCACAAAACAACAAGTTTTCAATTTATTTTTTGATCAATGGTGATAATCTTTTACTTCGAGCTCATACATATATTAGTTCTCATGTAGTGAGTAAACTAGTTTATATGAATGTTTGATGTTTGGCATGGGATTGTTACCTCTTTCAAAAACGTGTTCTGATGATGGGAACCTAGAAAATTCTCGAAATAGATCTATCAACACATTCCTAAAAGGGTCAAATAATAAATTTGAAAACAAAAAACTGTATTGATTATTTGTTAGCACAATATCCTAACCTAAGAAATATAGAGTATGGCCTCGAACTTCAATAAATTTTCATTTTCATTGCACAATTAAAGGTCGAAAAAAAACATAATTTTTATTTTTAATAAAAATTATATCAAACTTGGAAATTGTTAATTTTAATTTAATTAAAAAAAAAAAATGTTTGTCAATATTAAAATGGCTCAGTAAAATCCAAATATCAGGTTGCAGAACTATTTATACTGTATTACAATAGGTTATCATTTATGATCTACAACGGATTCTTTTTATATGGAGTTTGTCCTATTTTCCATATGTTCTTTACCTCCAAACTAGACTAATTTGCTTTAGAACCAGTTCTAGAACCTGTTATAGAAATGGTTCTGGGACAGTGAAACATTACAATTTGACTTCCAGGAACCTGTTCTATAAACGGTTTTAATCGGTGTTAAAAGAAGCTGTTCTAGAGCAGGTTCATAGGTAATCTGTTCTAAAAAATTTTGTTATAGGGTTTGTTATTTGTAATGGAAATCGAAAAAAATTGTAAACTATTTTCGTAAAATATTTTAAGATTTTTTAATTATATACAGTTACATAGAAACTAACTTAGAAAACGTTTACAGTTTTAATTATATATAATTATGTCCAAAATGACAGAAGGCGTTTTTGATGTTTGTATTATATATAATTACGTATTGGGTTACATCAAATTTATAAAATTAAATCAAATTTATCAACCATGTATTATCATATCGCTCATTTACTTCAATAACGTCACAACTCAAAAATTTTGATTTTGTAGAAAACGAGTTTTAAAGTTTTCAATTTGCTCCCACCTTGAAGAAAAAAAATATCGACATAATTTTCTTAAGATGTGAGTATACAAGATATCACTACGACTTTTTTACACAATATGATACGTAACGAATAATTCTGCGTCATTAACTCAAAAATCATGTTTTTTGAGTTGTGACGTTCTTGAAGTAAATAAGCGATATATAAAATTCTAAATGGCATTTTTTTTATACATGATTAGATGTGCTTATACATGAATTTTGAATTTGGTGAAACATGTTGAATATATTATTATATATAAATACATATTGATACATATTGATACATATGCTATTTTATATGATCATATATTTTTATATTAAAGAATATATCTATATATATATATCTTTTTTTTCGGGTATATTAAAACTTTTTTACTTGGGTAGGTATTCTTTTAATATGATAGTTAAAATTGCATTAATATTTCACTTCATTAACATTGCCCAAGAAAAGCTACACCTTTTTGAAATTTGTTCATTTGCATTCTTTTCAAAATTTTAACTACCGCTTGGCATGTTTCTCCCACTAATTTTGTGTATGCAAAATAAAAATATAAATTGATAACTTGGAAAGAAAATTTAAATTTTCTCTACTTTCTTGCCTTTTTACATGCAAAATAAAATAAAAAAAAAACTAAAATCTTCTTATAATTTCACAGAACTTTTTGACAAGGCGCCACATTTTTAACACATGTCGAAAATATATGTGATACAAGTTAGATACTTAGAGTTCATATGGCAACCAAAAAACTAATGATTGAAATTTTGACTTGCATGTAATATATAAAATTCAGTAGTTTTTTACGTGATTTTTTATAATGGTATAAAATATGGCAGGCAGCAGTTTTTAGTCGATTTCTTCTCATTGTGCCAGTCGTAACATATGTCAAACTTTTTTTTTTTTTTTTTTGGTAAATTTTATATATTTTTTTGAATATAAAGAATATTATTTTTGTATGGCATACAGTGAATCCTTCTAGTAAAGGAATCCCCCCGATATGTGTTCATTTATTGGAAATTGGCTTTTTTTGGCAAAAAGTAGCATATATAATCTAAGTTCCTCAAAAAAAAAAAAAAATGATTGCCACTTAGACGTTTGTTTAATTTCAAACTCACGTTCAATTAAAAGTTTAATAACATTATTTAAATGTTTAATTAAAAATGAATTTAGTGCACAACAAATGTCTAGTTTTTTTTTAACCTATAATGCCTCAAATTGAAAATAGTGACAAAATATAAATAAAAATCCAAATTTTAGAAAAAATTGTCAAAATTCAAAATATATTCGATTAAATTGAAAAAAGCACGCTAATATTTTAAAAACATCGTCAAAATTGTAAAAAAAGTCCAAAATTTAGAAAAATATTTACGTTAAAATTAAATAAAAGAAAAAAAAATCGCTAAAATTAAACACAAGGAATTGCCAAAAATTAAGAAAAAAAAAATCGCTAAAAGTGAAATAAATTGGTAAACCAATAAAATATTTAGATTTTTTTTTTTTTTAGACAATGAAAGGTCGAATAAACATAATTTTTATCTATATATATAAAAAGAAGTGTATATTTTGATTGTCACACCATAACTCGAGAACGGCTGCATACAATAAAAAATGGCAGAATACGTTTTGTGGAACATGCAATGAGGATGGTTTAAAAAAAAAATTGTTTAAAAATATTTTCGTTTGGTCGAGATGTATTGATTTTTCTGAACATTAGTCATTTTCATATAAATTGTGTGAATATCAAAAATGTTTTGCTTTGTTACACAGCATTGCTTGGATACGGGTACATTCTTCTTCAAAATATCAATCCACCACGACTTTGTAACGGAACCAGACTTTCAATGAAAATAAAATTTGAAGGCAAAACAACGTTTGTCGGGTCAGCTAGTTTTTAATAAAAATGATATCAAACTTGTAAAAAAAGTACGGTCTTGTTTACTCCCCCCTTTACATCCTGTTTTTAACAAAACAAGTGTGAAAATAAAAAGGAGAATAAAAGCAAAAAGCGGGCATTGTATATCTACCACAGGTAGAGCTTGCACATTACGATTATTTCTGATCAATAGTGATAATCTTTAACTTCGAGCTCATATATTAGTTCTCATTTAGTGAGAAAACTTGTTTATATGAATGTTTTGCATGGGATTGTCACTTCTGTCAAAACGTCTTCTGGTAATGGGAACCTAGAAAACTCCCAAAATAGACCTATCAACACATTCCTGAAAAGTGGTCAATTAATAATTTGAAAACAAAAAATCCATAGATTATTTGTTAGGACAATATCCTAATAAAGAAATATAGAGTATGGCCTCGAACTGGAATAATTTTATTATTAAAGGTCGAAAAAAACAGAATTTTTATTTTTAATAAAAATTATATCAAACTTATTTAGAGAATTTTTAAAATTATTGCGATTTTTTAAATATTTTTTTTGTTTCTTTATTTCTTAAATGTGGCAATTTTAGCTATTTTGTAAATTTTGTATGATATGATACAAATATTAATTAAAACTAAATCGATTAAATAGTTACAAATTATATTAATTGATACTACAACAGTCAAACTTTTAATTGAATTAATTAAATATGCTAATTGAAACTCGAGTTTAACTTTTTCTGACTAGTTGTTTTAAGCTAAAACAATGCACATTTTATTTAATTGAGAGGGTGTCTGAGCTTTTTACGATATTCGTAATAGTTCGGCTTTTATGTGGCATTGCCTGAAAAGCTTTTTCCACTATTTTTCAAATAACTTAAAAATGAGGTCAGTCTGGGGCCACAATATAGGCAATATAGATATAAAAATTTAGTTTTATTTTGTACTTAAACACTTTGTACAAATAAATACAATTTTGGTGAATTTTAAATATGTTTGCATACAAAAACTAATTAATTTTACACCCTACTTTTTAAACGCAAGATTGGGGCGCCAGCAAAAATTCGTGTCTCCTCTTTTTTTGGTCCTCTGCAAAGTCAAGTTGAATCTGCGAGTTTGGGGTCGGAATACCTCCGTTGTAAGTTGTAAATTGTTGTGTTCTTGTAGTCATTCAAAAACAAAGTTTTTAACAGGGTTTAGTCATTCAAAAATAAAAAAAGCGTAACTTTGGCATTTGCTAATCGACTTTGAATTTGACACCATCTCAAAATAAAACAGAAAAAATATATATTTTCAAACGAAATGTTGCAATAGGAAGCCACTAAAGTTGAACAACTAAGAAATAAAAATTGACATATATTGAAAATTTCTCCGCACGAGTTTATTAAGTACATTCACAATATTTTTACGTAAAGACTTCTGAATACACACATTAAGAAAATGGAAAAAGTTGAAAAAAGGACAACTTACTTTTCGTTTAAAACAATTGTATTTTTTAGTTTTTTTAAACTGTTCCAAAAATAATTGTCAAAATCGGTAAAAAAAAAACAAAATTTTTTTTCGTTTACAACACTCAATAAAACAACTTTTTGTTTTATATGGAAAATTTTAACTGAATATTTTAACTGATACCAAGTGGTTTATTTTGTTTATTAAATAACAGACAGAAAAGTTAGAAAACATATTTGTTGGTAATTTAACTAAATATTCAATTGAAACGACTTTACGTAATAACTTTTTAAATAACTGCAGAACTTCTTGTGAGTGTATGCAAACAAAAAATTTTAAAATCGTTTAAAAAATAAGCTAAAATTTGTTTTGGTTTTTCGTTTTGTTTTTCAACTAAAATTGTAAAGTGATCAACTTAACCGGGCCAAATACCTGTGAAGTACGGTTATAACGATCTCGCGGATACCGAAGGTTTAATGCGTTATAAGCGATGTAAATATTTCCAAAAGCTATTAAAATCTCTGATGTTTTTCTTAAAATATCATAATCTTATAAATTTTGATTGTAATTCAAACACAATTATTCCATTAAATTATATTTCCGGCAGTTTTAAATTCTTTTTAGTCAATTAGTAATTAAAAAGCTAAATTCATAAGATTTGTATCAGAATTTTTATTTTAGAAACTAGAGATTTTTATCTATTCGTTATAAGCGTAAAAATTTGTAGGAACACTCATAAAAGGGTCGAAAAATTTAATTCGTTATATAAAAAGTTTGCTATTAACCGCAATATTTTGTATGAAATATGTTCGTTTTAACCATTGTTCGTTATAACGGAACTCTACTGTATATTATTTTTTTTCTTTTTTTTTGTAATATCGTGGAATAACAGGAACTTGTTAATAAAATTAGCTAAGGAAAATTTTATTTTATGACCACCTAAACGTATGATCAATATTTGATAATAATATTAATTATACGTTACAGAGACCTACAAATAAAGGGTGGTTAAATTGTAAGGGCCGATGTTGAATGTGAACCACACCTAAACGCCAAGTTTTTTTCCGAATTTTATTTGACATTTCTCTATTTCAGACTTACTCAATTTGAACCATGGAGAGATACACAATCCAACAACGTGTTAAAGTTATCCAGACTTATTATGAAAATGGGCGTTCAAATCAAAATGCATATCGTGCACTTCGTGATTTTTTTGGTCAATTTGATCGTCCAAATGTGCGTACAAATCGCAAAAATCGTGGAAAAATTCGAGCAAACCGGGGTCTGTAGAAGATGTGAGAACACCAGTGCATGCTCGTACAGCTCGTACTGCAGAAAATATTGCTGCTGTTCGCGATAGTGTGGCTGAAGAGCCGTCCACCTCAACTCGTCGTCATGCCCAACAATTGCACCTCTCACGCTCGTCGTTGATGAACATTATGCATAAAGACTTGCATTTACACGCTTACAAGGTGCAATTGGCTCAAGAACTAAAGCCTCTTGACCATTCCAAACGTCGTGAATGGGCAGAATGGTGGCAAGAAATGGCAACAGTGGATGATCAATTTTCGAAGAAAATCATCTTCAGTGATGAGGCACATTTTCACCTCAGTGGATTCGTCAATAAACAGAATTGCCGCATTTGGGCGAATGAGAATCCAAGAGTGATTGTCGAAAAACCAATGCACCCACAAAGAGTGACTGTTTGGTGCGGTTTATGGGCTGGTGGCATCATCGGGCCGTATTTTTTCCAAAATGAGACCGGTCAGGCAGTTACTGTGAATGCTGTTCGCTATCGTGAGATGATAACGAACATTTTATGGCCCGAATTGGAAGATATGGATGTGGACGATATGTGGTTTCAGCAGGACGGTGCCACTTGCCACACAGCTAACGAAACAATGGCTCTTTTGCGCAACAAATTCAATGGCCGTGTTATCTCACGTAATGGCGATGTCAATTGGCCGCCAAGATCATGTGATTGACACCGTTGGACTTTTTTCTTTGGGGTTATTTGAAAGAAAAGGTGTACGTTGATAAGCCAGCAACAATTCAAGAGCTAAAGGATGAGATAATTCGGCACATTAACGGCATAGAACCTCCATTATGCCTCAGCGTCATCGAAAATTTGGACCATCGGATGGAGGTGTGCCGCCGTGGTCGCGGCGCCCATTTGGCCGATATTTTGTTCCATACATAATTGAGTAATACCAATATATCATAATAAAATAAAATTACAATAATTTCCTAAATAGTTTGTGTTTTATTCAAAATCAACATCGGCCCTTGAAATTTAACCACCCTTTAAAAATAAATTTAAATGAAAGTTTGTTTGTTTGAATTCCAAACAGAACTTTTTAATTTCAATTGATATTTTACTAAATTTGCATTGTAGCTTGGTACTGCATGAAACTACAGTTTCAAAGAAATATTTTTTTTGCATAATCTGTTATAGAAAAGTTTTTTTTTTTTTTATAATTGAAATATTTTCTTAATTAAATTGCTAAACAAAACCCCTGCACCTTTTCAATATGTATTATTTTTGTATATTCTTAGTATGTAATATAAATCCAAAGAGATTACAAAACGCACAGATAAAACTTCTTTTCTAAAACATTTAACATTATTTAGTTTTTGTTCACACAATATTTTTTTTAATATATTTTTCATATTTTTTTTACAAAACAAAACAAAAACAGAAAATATATAAAAATTTTGTAACTAGAATCAGAGAAAGGAAGTAAAGTTTGATATCTTTTAGAACGAGAAAAAACATATAAATATAGCAAAAAAAACAGTATGGGATTTATACTGCAATTCCGTTGGAAAATATAAATTATATCAAAAAAAAATAGCAACTACACTCAGAAAATTAGAAAAACAGTTGAAAATACTTCCGTTTGAAATATTAATACAACAAATATTTTTAACAGTAAGCTAGTTTTAGTGAGGGCCATTATTACAACTTGCCAATAGCTAAAGTTCGGATGTTATCTGACAGATTATTAGTTTTTCGTTATTATAAGTATATTTTAAGCTAAAAGTGACCGATAAGCTAAAGGGAAGATATTGTTGCCTTTAACTTTTAACGTAAGGTTTATGTGTTTAAAGTTGCCACATAAGTACGTTGCCACTACGTATTTTATAAACCAATTCATTTGGTCAAAAATAATCGGTTTTTCCTTTGGTGCTGCCACATTATTGTAATAACGAAAAACATTATAGCTCACTTTATTCCTTACTTTAGCTAAAGTTACCTTTCACTAACATTTACTTTAAAGGCAAGTTGTAATAATGGCCCTAAGAGTTATAAATGAATTTCAAAAATTGATGAATAATTAGATCGAGGTCTTTTGTTTAAAAAATTTGTATTTATTTTCTTTCAATATTTCGCCAATCTTTGGCTGGCATCCTCAGGTATAAGTAGCAATAATTAATCAAGAATTAAGAAGACTTAATTGTTACACATTAAATGTTTTTTAATAAAGTACAATATTAAATGTGTAACAGTTAAATCATGTTATTTGTTGTTTGATTATTGCTACTCACTGCTAAATATAACAGCAAATAATATTGAAAGAAAATAAATAAAAATTTATTTTGATTTTTACAGGAAGAAGAAAAAAAAAAAAAAAAGGTTTTCATATAGAGCAAATTAGCAATATAAAATACTTTGTTCAATTGACACATAAATTAACCACTGACAAGTCCCAGGAGGGGGACGAAACTGCGGCAGTCTGGTGTATCCCTTGTGTCCGTAAAATTTTTCAATAAAACTGTTTTCTTCTTCTTCTTCCTGTAAAGAGACTAACTAAAAAAAAACAAAAAAGCATTTTTATTGAAAAATTTAACGAACAGAATGGATATCGAAGACTACCGATGTTTCGTCCCCTCTAAGAATTCGTCAGTGGTTAATTTATGTGTCATTTGAACAAAGTATTTTATATTGTTAAATTGCTCTATAAGGAAAACTGTTTACTTTGTGTCGTAGCGAGTTTCAAACCCACAGCCATACATCAAGTTATACACTCGTAGCATCACAGCTTGCAACGATCACCAACGACACAACGATGAGTGTGGCTAAGTGGAGTTTTGTCAATCACAGCATACACAATGTATTGTTTTTTTAATTGGAAGAGACAGAGTTAACTAATACTATAGAGTAACTATTCTAAGACATGAATTGCCTCTCACGTGCCTCTTGAAAAAAGTCGAGCTCTGCCCAACTCAGCAACCAACATTTTCTCTATAACCTGAGTTGAGTAGCAACATTTTCATCAAAAAAATGTGTCGATTTGCAACATTTTGTTGAAAGCTTTTTCTTGAGAGGTTGCCAGTTTCGCCAAAAATTATGACATGTTTTATTTATAATACAAAACCAATAACAAACCAAATTGCAATTAAATAAATATACCAAATGCTTTTTAGTATGTTTTACAATACTTTTATGATGTGAGCAAGATTATTAAAGTTCAAGATCATTTAGTTTTGTTAAACAAAAAACCGTGCAATGTTTATTTATTACTCAAAAAAGGTTTTTGCCCGCTAACTTATAGCAGACTTTATATACTGACAGGTCCTTGCATGTTTCATTTCGCGTCACCGAAAATCATCAGAGAACAAATGTAAACTATTCAACCCAAAATATACTTTTTAGTATATTTTTTTTTCAATCAAAATTGTGGTTTTATAGAATTAAAAAAAAAAAAAATATTTTTAAAATTGTTGAGGCTTTTAATCGTTTACAAGTTAGAAAACTGCAGAAAAGTGTATATAACACGAAAATGTAATAATAAAAGCATAATTTCCATCAAAAGTTTTAAAATTTTGACTCACAAGTTTTTTTAGCACATTATTTGTGTGGTAATTTAGCACCTTTTTTAGCATAGTAAATATTAAAATTTTATTAGTTTTTTGTTTTTATATACATCGAGATTATTTTAAAGTTATTTTTGATTTAAAGCGAGCTTTCAACCTCCGTATATTTACCAAAATAAAGCAAATCAAACATATTATCTAGGTTGATACTAGTATTTTGATCTGGCTAAAGATCTCTTCAGAACCCGACGTTTTAGAAAAGCTAGAGCCTCCAGAATAGGTAGAGCTTTCACAAAAAACTTATCAATCATAAGTTATGCTCAGTTCTTTTCTTCTGAGTCGTTTTTTTTTAGATAAATAGAACATTTTTGGTCTTCAAAGTTTAATAATGTAATGGTGCTTGTTAGGAAAAACCCCTAGCCACGTGTTCGATGATTAATAATGATTAATAGGTTTTTTGTTAAAGCTCTGCCTATTCTGGAGGATCTAGCTTTTCTAAAACTTCGGGTTCTGGTGAGATCTTTAGTATCAACCTAGCTAATATGTTTGATTTGCTTTATTTTGGTAAATATAAATTAAAAATAATATTGCAAGACTTTTTGATTTTTTAGTTAAGCGATTTTATGCATATTTTTTTTCTTATGATATAACATATTGTATAATTTTTGCTGGCTGATTTAGGATATTTCGACAGAAATTATCTGCCAACACACCATCAAACGTAACGTCAACACCGTCAAAGACAGCTTTTTACCACAAAGCTAATTTTTGTCAACACAACCCAAATTTCTTTTAAAAAACAGGTTTTTTACTCCTTGGTTGGTTACTGAGTTGGGCAGAGTTGCTGAAGAAAAATTAGGAGGACTGTGGAGTATCTAAGAGTAGCATAGAAGGCCTCTGCAAATACCTATTAACAATTTATTTTTCAACTAAAGGGTCCGCCATCTAACGTTTTTTTTTCAACTAGTGCTTATTTCGTGAATGGTAACACTTAGCTCATGTCTGATTTGACAGATAATTAGTTTTATCTTTCCGCTGAACGATATGGTTGTGTATACGCTTGAACAACGCTGGGAAATATTGCGACATTACTTTGAAAATCATTATAATGTTGCAGAATGTGTGCGAAAATTGCGTACGGATTTTGGAAGAAGAAAAGCACCGTCAGCTCCGTATGTTCGTTATCTTGTGAAAAAAGTGATTTGACACCGTTGGACTATTATTTGTAGGGTACCGTCAAAGATAAGTGTTACGTCAACAAGCCAGAGACAATTGACGCTTTAAAAGGACAATATTCGTGAAGCCATTGGTGAAATACAGCTGCACACAATCGATAATGTGCTTAAAAATTAGACCGATCGTGTAGGCTACTGCATGGACAGCCGAGGCAGCCATTTGAATGAAATTATTTTCCATTATTAACCGGAAGGATTGTACTTTCAAATAAAAAAGAAATTTGAGAAAATATTCAGTAGTTTTTTTATAGCATTTTCAAAAAAAAAAAAAAGTTCTTTGGCGGACCCTTTAGAATGCTTCCTAGTTGTTAATCATATTGTTATCTCTTTTCCACAAGTAATCATCAAATAATGATGCGCTTTATTCACATTCAATAGTTGCGATACCAAGTCTAGGTTAGTGATAGAGTAGCAAAAATTTTTGCAAAATTTAATAATTTTTTTTTTTTAATATTAGCAATTTTTCTGCAAGGATGCTCACAACAAAACTGTTGTTTACTTTGCAGACATTTTATTTTTGAGTGTACCGTATCATCTTTTTAAATGTGTATCATTTTAAACATTTTTATCAGTGTGTTTTTGTAAGTTGTGCAAATCCTTTTACATAAAACATGGAAAAAATTACTTATGTTTATGTTACTGTATCTAGGGATCTATAATGGGTTTTTATCCTTTCGGTTCATTTTTGATAAAAACGTACTCGTAGTAACTACTAGTTAAACTTTATAGTAATAAGTGAGTGCAAAATGTTTTACACTTTTGTATAATATTTTTTCTCATAAGAGTTTTGGATATAAATGCTGCAAAAAAAAATGTCCTTTGTAAAAAGAGTGTCAAAGTTTTTTCTCATTTTTTTTTCTTTTTTTTTTTTGGAAAATTTGTGTTTTTTTTATTTTGTGTGCAATAAAATATGAACTTGTATTTTTGCATGTTTGGTTTTGGTACATTTTTGTGCCAAATCCACAAAACATGACAACAACTAACAAAATGACAACAATAATAATATGCAAATCATATAAAAAAATTATTGTGTACTTGTGTTAATGTAAATTTGTATGCTGCTTATTTTATTTCGTGTTTTCTCTAAAGTAATAGTGTAATAAATAGTATTTATGTGATGATATATGGAACATTTAAAAAACTTCTGCAAATGTATGGTAGTTTGGGGTAAAAACTATTTTTTTTTTTTTTTTAATCGTTCAATAAACACATCTTGCAGAGTGATTAGTGGACTAACTTATTTTCAACTAACTTGTTAACTAACTTATTTATTAGTTGATTTTTTTTATTTTTTTCAAAAAAGACATTTTGTGTTGAAATGAGAAATTTTTGGGGGGAGGTGGTAATATTAGAAATTTAATCGTTTAATAGATACAGAGTCAGTAGTGGACTAAATAATTTGGCAATTAACTTTTTTAAGAACTTATTTGGCTCTATGAAACAAGACCCCAATGAAATAAGTCCCCAAACCAAAAATGAAATAAGGCCCCAAAAATTTCTAATAAAAAAAATTGGGGTCTTATTTAATTTTTTTGGGGCTTCATTTCATTTTTTTTTTAGGACTTTATTTCATAATGAAATAAGGCCCCAATATGAGAAATGAAATAAGTCCCCAAATAATATTTTTGGGGTGTTATTTCATTTTCTTAAAAATCAAAATTTTTAAGGAATGTAAGCAATCAACGGATAAAAAAAACCCACCCAGAAGAACTTGTTTTTCAAATCAGATGTCAAATCCGTTGAAATCTTATATTTTTAAGACATCAAGTAACATTTATTTGACCTGTCATAAGTTTTTATGTCCCAAAATACCAACCCACACCAAGATTTATTGTTTTTTAATGATTATTTTTTTAAAAGTCAATTTTATTAAAAATTTTACGTATATATTAGTGTCTGAACGTTAAATAAACAGAAGATTAAAAACAATCAATTATCTGTTTAAATGACAAAGCTATGACTGGTCAAATTATATTACTTATGGCCGTAATTTCTGGTGCTTAGATACCTACCGTGTACACGAACAAAATCGGGTAGGTATCTAAGCACCGGTAGGTATCTATTGCTTGAAATTACGGGCATTATTGTCTTAAAAATAAGATTTCAACGGATTCGCCATTGGATTTGTAAAAACAAGTTTTTCTGTGTAGCGGCCTTCGGCCGCTCTTAGGGTTTTTTCCTCCGTAGAACGCGGCTACGCGAAATAAAGTTTTTTCTGCGTGCGACACAAAAATAGAGCCAACTTATTTCTTAATTGCATTTTTATGTTTTTTTATGTATATTGCGGTGAAGTGACAAATTTTGTCCACAAAATGTATTTTTTGGAAAAAAGCATTAGAACTATAAAAATAATGAATCTTACTGTAATTTGTGTGTTATAACCGACAAATACAAGAGTTAGAGATCAGAAAATATATAAAACTAAGAAAATATCTAAAAAAAAAATTAACACAACAAGTACAGAGTGTCCGCCGGGAAGGTATACTTCTTTGTTTTGCCGCCATTTTGGTAAACATTAGTCATGACAGTTGATATTTTGCAGTCGTGAAGTAGACACGTGGCAAATTTATTATGGAAAAATATTCGATAATCCAACGTGTTTTAATCGTTAAAACAGTTTATCAAAATCAATCATCGATTACTGTGATGATGAGAAAGTTACGTGAAATTTTGGGAGGAACAACGTGCCAACAAACGCACTATTTATCGTGTAGGGAATGATTTCGAAGAAAGAAGGTCTGTAGGTGATAGGCCCAAGCATGGACTACAACGTACTGCAAGATCGGCTGAAAACATTACTGCTGCTCAAGAAAGTGTTCAAAACAATCCAACAACCACAATTCGACGCCGTGCTCAGGAGCTTGGTCTTCAAAGAACAACTTTGGCCAAAATTTTGAACAAGGATTTGTATTTGTTTCCATTTAAGATTCAGTTGACACAAGAGCTTCTTCCACAAGACTATTTACGCCGCCGTACATATGCCAATAGGATGTTACAGCTCGCCCATGACACCCCCGATTTTCATGAGAAAATCATAATGAGTGACGAGGCACATTTTCATTTGAATGGATATGAGAATAAAACAGAATAGTCGGTTCTGGGCAATGGAAAACCCTCAAATTATTCGTCAGTCACCTTTGCATCCATTAAAAGTGACAGTCTGGTGTGCAATTTGGTCAGGAGGAATCACTGAACCTTACTTCTTTGAAAATGAAAACGGCGTAACGGTAACTGTGAATGGGGAGCGATATCGCGATATGATTGAAAACTTTTTAACGCCACAACTGCATGCTTTGGGCTTGATTAACATGTGGTATCAACAAGACGATGCCACATCGCATACAGCCAGGATTACAATGGAACTACTGCGAGACCTCTTTCCAAAACAAGTTATTTCAAGAAATGGTGGATGTTGATTGGCCTCCACGGTCGCCTGATTTAACTGCTCCGGACTTCTTTTTGTGGGGATATCTAAAAAGCAAGTCAAAGCAAAGCAAACAAACCAGAAACGCTTGAGCAACTCAAACAAAATATTCGTGATGAAATTGATGAAATACCGCGGGAAAAATGTGAGAATGTAATGAAAAATGTGCTCAAAAGGGCTCGCATTTGTGAGGCTAGCAGAGGCGGACATTTATCTGATATTGTATTCCATACATAATTGCCGACATTATATAAAACATTTATCAATATAAGATCCATTCTCTTTCATTTAATCAAAAATTATAAACAAACAAAGTAGTATACCTTCCCGGCGGACACCCTGTACATGTCCGAATATTCAGAGTCACAATGAATACAACGGAAAAGCTGAAAAAGCTGGCTTTTACACTACTGAACAAAATAGTATGGAATTTTATTACTGCTATCTTTCGGGAAGAAAAAACTATTGAAAATAGTATTGAAAAGTAAAAATATGACTAAATTTATTTATGTTATACACAATTCTGTACAAAAACTACAAATAATATATATTTGATTTTATATTTTTATACATGCCAACCAAAAATGAAGAAGCTACAGAATTTTGTTGGACAAAGTAAATTGCAAATTTTATAAATTGTATTTAAAAACTTAAAATAAGTTAAAAGTTAATACTGTTTTGGTGTTTTATCACATATTTTGTATTAAATATGACTTCTGCAAGTATTTTTGGAACATATGAAATCATGTTTTAAAAATATTTGTGGCTATTGCCTTCTGTGTTGGAGTTCTTCATATCGAAAGCATTCTTGATCCTTGGCCGATATTATATGGGAATTTTAACATCAACAATGACTGAAAGATGTTGACTTTGTATTACGTGAGTGATCCGAGCTAAAAAAAATCCAATTTAAAATTTGTGTTTACCCTTTAAATAGTGACTTTCATGAGGCTGCGGATTCCTTAAAATGTTTTAAATTTTATTAAAACTTATTTTTGCAGACTAGTTAGTTTTGATAATATTTAATGAAATAATAAATTTTTTACAAAATTTTAAGGAAACAAGAACTTATTTTTTGTTTCACAATTAACCTGTGCAAAAAAAATATTTTGTGTTTTCTACTTTACTAACAGGATTGAGATAATTGACAAAACTTCTTGTACACATTTTGTGTTAACCCTTTGACTACCTTTGTACACAACAGTGTACAGTGTACACTGTACACATTTTCAAAAAAAAAATATATAAAAAATACGCGTATGATTTATAAAGGGTCCGCCATCTAACGTTTTTTTTCAACTAGTGCTTATTTCGTGAATGGTAACACTTAGCTCATGTCTGATTCGACAGATAATTAGTTTTATCCTTCCGCTGAACGAATATGGTCCGTATGTTCGTTATCTTGTGAAAAAAGTGAATGAAACTGGCATCCTTATCGATAAACCAAAGCGTGAAAAGCCAAAAACAGTGCGTACACCCGAGAATATTGCTGATGTGGCAGAAAGTGTGCGTGAAGCGCCATCAACATCAATTCACCGTCGTTCTCAACAATTGAACATTTCGCTGACATCATTGAGACGAATTTCGCATAAAGACCTTGGTATGACGCCATAAAAAGTCCAATTGGTTCAGGAGTTCAAAAAAAACAGTTATTTGGAGGACCCATTATATGTTCATTAGGATATTGGTCATTGAGAAAAAATCACAAAATGTTCATCACTGCAATGAAGTAGTGATTTTTGTAAACAAACTCCTATTTTTAAAATCAGCCTTTATCTCCGAAAAAGGGGCGTTTGGTGTATCATCTAAACTAGTAAAGCTAAAATCTCGAAGTTCAGCACGTATATCATGTTTTTCGCAGAGCCCACCTTTGGTGTTCCCATAGCACTTAACCCCAAAGAAGTAAAATAACGAATCAGAGATATGTATCAAAAAGCTTCTATAAGCTCTACAACTCTCCATCAGGTGGCGAGCAACAGCAATTCTAAGACCTATCATCTTACGAACACACTAATAAATACTAAGTATTTCCTGAGTGTTGCTTCTCTTAAAAAAAAATATATATATATACAAAATTGTATAAAAATAATAACTCGCTTTAGGGTAGATCCGAAAGACGCACAAACATTTTTCTGAGGTTCTTAGATTTTTTTTTATAGAGGCGTTTAAATTTTCTGCAGCAACCCTAAAAAACTTACAAGGGACATATCGCGACCCGGACCGGCACATCTTAATGAATTTCAAATACGTTGTAGAGAATAAAAACTTAATGGACCCGCATTTTTTTTGTTAGCTGCTAAATCTCATGTTTAGGCGGGTTCAAAAATTAACCCATTTTACTTTTTTTTTTTGGTTTATTTCTTTCTATTAAATATAACTATTGACAAATTCAGTTAAATATAACTATTGACAAAAATTTCTAAGATAATTTTTTAAATATGTCTATAATAGTGAAAATCAAATATTCGTGTTTATCATGGCATATTTAGTAATTCATTTTTACTCCAATTGTTAGTCATTATTTGAACATTAAAAAACAAATGACAATGTTAGTTGAAATTACAGAAATGTACTTCGTCTTTTCTTTAAGTGAAATTTCATTTGTTTTTAACTATATTTGCAGTCGTCTTTACCTGCATAGCATTCTAAGTGTACTATTGTGCAATGGAATATATACATATGTCACATCCATTTAATCAAGGAGCAGCAAAACATTTTTTTGAATACATTTTTCTTTAGCTATGTTTGGTCACTAATCTCGAATCCGCAAATAAAAATTGCCAATTTTCCAGCAGTTTAAAATCGGTATTCAAAAGGTTAAGCGCACACACACGAAAAAAATATAACTTTTCTGTTAGACAGCACAAGCAACATAATGTCTAATATATTAAACAAAAACAGTACCTTCTTTTTTATGTAAAATTTTTGTACAAAATCTGCTAACAGGTTAATTTTATTTTAATTGTTTTTGTATTTTATTAAGTTATAAACTTATATTTATGTGCATACATGCACATCTTTTTTTGTTGTTGGTTGAACGTACTCAACTATGATTACTACTAACATACACTATGTTATAGTAAATTTGATGATAGCAAAATAGTTCTCCTAAAAGTTTTATGTTACAATGTATTTTTTTAGTTTTCATATTATAATACCTCTTGCATTTGTGGTTAGTTCATCATCTCTTGAAGCAATTTTTTTTTTTTTAATATGCAGTTTTTTTCTACTGCTAATGTTGAGGTTGTTTTATGCATAGTTGCAATACATATTACAATTTTTGTTGCTATTTTATGTAATTTTTGGATTTTTTTTTTTTTTAATGTATACAACAATCTTGCTGTCTTTGGCTCTAAAAGTGGTGGAGTATTTAAGAAGCGTTGGTGAAAATGTAAAAATGGCATAAATTAAATTAAAAAGATTTTAAAAGCTTTAAAGACTTTTGCGAAATAATAGCTATTATATAATACAGACAATCCAGATTCGTATTGATAACTAAATTTGTTGTAGCGGTCAAAATTTTTTTATTCGGAAATAAATGTTGTGTCAAGTCAACTGAATTTCTATTCTGACAGACAAATTGTTGCTGTCTTAATTTCTTAATAATACACTTAGAATACTACTTATGTTGTTAAAGACTACTGTAAATGTAGTTAAAAACAAATGAAATTTCGCTTAAAGAAAGGACGACTTACATTTCAGTAAATTCAACTAACATTGTCATTTGTTTTTTAATGTTCAAAAAATTACTAACAATTGCAGTCAAAATTAACCACATGTTAGTAAAAGATAAACAAACATTGATTTTTTTTTGTAAGTAACAAAAAACTACTGTAAACATTAAATGAAAAATCATTAAACAGTCATTTAATGTGGTAAAAAATTTAATTTGTTTTACAAATGACTGACATTTGCATTAAAAATAAAGAAATTGTATTACAACCCAAACAACTATATATTTTTAAAGCAGACGTTGCCTGAGTGTATGTTTTACAACCAAATATTTTATTACAACTTTATTAATACATAATTCCCGAACTCACTAGCACTTTAAGACAGGGAAATGGAAATTTTCAAAATCTTAAAAAAAATAAAATGAAGTCACATTAAAATGGAAACGCGACTTCATAGTTCAGAGAACAAGAGAAATTTGTCGATCGATTCTCGATAGTTAAGTTCGGTTGGAAAATTTAACTTTGGGATATCCTTTTTTTTAAGAAACTTTTTTCCATTAAAAAAATGTTGGAACATTTTTTGTTATATACACACACAGAACAAATTGGTTTTAATTCTATTGTAACCAACAAAATTTAATCATTGTTCAATAATTTTAATTGTTAGTACTTAAAATTCATCATCAGTATAATTAAACTACATATATTGTTAACAGAAAATATATAAAATTAAGCAAAACTCAGTCACATCATTCAAACTATTGGTTTTCCTTATCAATATTGAAAAATATTATCTTCTACATTAACTTTAATACCAACAACCAACCACTTTTCGGAGATTTTGTCCTTTGAATATATTTTAGGAAAACAACTTTACATTATTTTTGGTTAGCGATTCAAGTTTATTTATAAATTTTTAAGTAAAGTTTGTTCTCAAATGAAAAATCAATTAAAATCCATTGAAATATTTTCTTCAACTTTTTCTATTTTTAGTTTATAAAACAAACTTAAGAAATATACGTTCTATCGGTAGTAGTTAAAAATTGGCAATTTAATTTTGAATTTTATTTGTTCTCTATTTAAAAAAAAAATAGTCCAATAACTGCCATAATATTTTTTACAAAAAGAGTTTGTATAAATACAAAATTTTTTCAATTGAATTAATAAGAAATTCAAACAGACAAACAAATATTTGGCTTGTTTTGTAATTACAAAAAACAACTTTTAATTTGCAAAAACAAATGGAAAAATCGTTTTTTTACGTTTTGTTCGTTAAATATTAAAGGTCGTTTCTTTTATTACTTGACTTATAAAAAAATTATGAAAAATTCAAATCGATTTTTGAAAATTTTTGCATTTATGCTAACGATATATAGGTATTAGTTTATGGTTTATATATGTGTATTATGGTGCTTCACCAATTCCACATTTTTGGATTTTTGCATCTCTTGAAGCAGAATATAAATTCCTATGGCCCAAAAGATTTTTGAAAACTTTTTTAAGATTTTTTGAAAGAGGGTGCTTTGTTTTCAGAAAACCATATAAATCACTACAAGAGTTCTAGCCTGCTAAGAAAATTATTCAAATGTAAAAAATTAAAACTTTTCCAAATTCAATAACTTAAGAATTAGGCATCATATTGGACTGCAACTTAATTTGTTGGAAAGGTCTTTCAAATACTTTCGTTGCCTCTGACACTTCTGGAGAAATATGAACAAAATTCAAACTAAATCATTTATTTTCTCTTAGTTCGCATTATATTTGGCCAATAAGTATGGAAATTTCGCAAAAACAAATTTGTTATCAAAGATTTTTTAAAAACTTTGCCAACAGATTTTGTTTCACGCCAATACGACTCCTATATTGAGGTTTAAATTTGAAAAATTTTGATCTAATGGTCACTTAATGGTCATCTAAGTGACCATTAGACTAATATTGAACCGAATAATTTTTTTTATTAGGCTTAAACTCTGTTTTTTTTAAAACGAAGCACAAAAGAAAAAAAAAATTAAAA
Source organism: Delia radicum (assembly GCA_021234595.1). Taxonomy (NCBI): domain Eukaryota; kingdom Metazoa; phylum Arthropoda; class Insecta; order Diptera; family Anthomyiidae; genus Delia; species Delia radicum. The sequence goes on along the minus strand of CM037854.1, from coordinate 78,346,706 downwards.
GAATTTTTTTTCATAACCACTCTTTTGCACATAATCCCGTACACCACTTAAAAAAAATCTGAAACTATTCTTTAATACCTTTTGGGTCATAGATATATATTCCGCTTCAAGATTTGCAAAAATCCAAATAAAAAGTGAAAATGTTTAAACGCCCTAATGTGTATCTCACAATTTACAACAACACAAAATCCTATAAAAAAAAGTACTAAATTTTCATAGTAATATAATGAAGGTTTGTAAAATTTTATGTCACGTTTTGTTATTTTATATTTTAATTGCAGTTTATATGTATAATTTACATTTTTGTACTAAAAACACTTTTGGAATTTTCTTTTTCGTTTGTGCTTAAATAAATATTGTAAATTTTGTAGTACAAAATAGTAAAAATAGTTACAAAAGAAAACATGTTAAAGTTATGCCTATTATATAGGCTCTAGCTTTTCTAAAACTTCGAGTTCTGATGAGATCTTTAGCCAGATCGAAATACTAGTATCAACCTAGCTAATATGTTTGATTTGCTTTATTTTTGTAAATATACGGAGGTTGAAAGCTCGTTATAAATTGAAGAAAACATTTATTGTTTTTCTTTTTGGGGGGTAACATAAAGTCGTCATACAGATAAAATATTTGTAAATCATCATTTTTATTTGTAGTCAAGACTGAAAATTTAAATAATTGAATTAGAAATTAATTACTATATTCAAATGTTAATTAAATTGTCAATTAATGTCAAATATATAATGAAAAATCGGTGTTAAAGTTAACTCAGATTATTAATAGAAAGTTAAAATTGTTAACTACAAATTATTTTATAATTAATTATATTAACTGATAAAATAATTTCTAGTTTTGTGCGCCCCGGTAGGCTAGTTGGTAGCGTGCTGGCTTATCAGTAGGGGGTAGTGGGTTCGATTCCCACCAGAGGCACCGGTCTGTTTTCGCTACAACGCGCCGAAGGCCATAGTAGCTAGTGCTCGGTTAGGGTAATAGTATATAATTTGTAATTATATGATTATTAATTAATAAAAAAAAAAAAAAAAAAAATTTCTAGTTAAATAATTTCCTCTAACTATAACGTGTTTTACAGGAGCGGATCCAGAAAAAGGTTTTTTGGAGGGAATTAAGTGCATTGTTACTTTTCTATTTTATTTTTATTTGTATTTTTTATTGAAAATGTTTATTTTGGGTGTGGAAATGTCCGATTTTACCTCCTCCTGGTTCATCGCCTGTTTTTTTTTATCAATTACATTACGTCTTTGACTACGTATTTAAGACAGAACATTTCTATTTTTTAGAAATGTTCTAGCACAAAATACAATTTTAATGAACTTATCTGGAATAATAAAAATACTATTTGAAGTCATGTTTTGTTATAGAAAACACTGCGCAATAAAATCCACAGAAATCATATGACAATATAGTAAATAATAGCGTATAATAGATTTTTCTTTGGAAACAGTCAGTAAACTAAAACACAATAAAACACTTTCATTTGTAAAACTTGAAAAATACAAAATATGTGAGATAATATTAAAAATACAAAAATAAAAAAACCCGAGTAAAAAAATTAAATGTATGGTTTTACATTTCAAAATATGTTATAATCTGTCATGTCACAGAAAATCATTTCGAAGTTTTTTTTTCGTATTTCAACAATAATATACAATTTTTTTTTCTGTGACACCCCAGAATATTTATATGTTTTAGTTTTATATATTGACGATTATAAAATTCGATATTTAGCACAAATTCCATACATAATAACCCAGGTAGAAATTGCCAACAGTTCAAAAAAAAAAAAAAAAATAGTACTGGCAAACTACTGCTATTTTTGTAAAACCCACAGTGTTAAAAATTACCAAAGGTACAACTAATATTGTAATAGGAAAATACTATTTTGGTAGCACAGCATGTGCTTTGCCAATACCACCTGCACAATTCTGAGCCAACATTGTTACAAGCAATTCAAAGCATTTTTTAAATTTTATTTTATTTTATTTCACACATTTAAATATGATGTATAAGACTACCCAGCAAAAAATAGTGCTTACCCAGAAGCGCTTCCGAAAGGCATTATTTGATAATGAAGCGCTTCCAAAGCAAATAAAGAAGGCATGATTTTTGTTCGCGATGTCCCACTTGGTAAGTCTTTTTTAAAGCGCTTCTTTCATGTGGTCTTAGAAGCAATAAATTCAGGCCTTCTTAGGCACTAAGAAGCGCTTTTTGTATGCAACATTAGTGCTTCATGGTATGCAGACTTTATTGCGTCATATTAAGCATTATTCACTGATCCAACGAAGGCATTCTGGGAAGCACTACCGAATGCCTTCCCTAATTGCTTTATAGTATGCAAGACGGTGAAGCGCTATTTTGGAAGCATACAAATGTAGTTACTGCCTACCAAATCCAGGTTATTTTTTGCTGGGTAAGACCGAACTGTGCTTTTCAAATGCGTTTTATTATACATATTTCTCAAAATTAATTTAAGCTATTTTAAAAGCACTAAATTTTTTATATTACCAGCGGTGGCAAGTTCGCTCAACCCAACGGTTGGCCACTGTTATCAATCGGGTAACAGATCATTACTGTCAATATTGTTAATCCCACGATCTGCCAAAGCATAACCGACCGTCGCTGACGCTTTGCCACCACTGTGCATATTGTATTTTTCTGCTTAGGAAGATATGATAGATCTATTGTCATATATCTATAAGACATTCCCCTATATAACAATTAATATATAATAATATTAACCGTCTTATAAAATATATAGGGTGATATACGTATGTATAATACAACTTAGGATAAAGATTACAATGATATAAGATAATTTATGATCAAATTATGTATGATTCCATATTCGGCACAAGATGATTCCATATTCGGCACAAGATGAGATCTAATTTGTATGGTTCAACATCATATTTTCCTAATTAATTATATATTGTTATATATAACCGCATACATAGCTACCTGACTAAAAAATCGTATATAAAATTATATATGACGAAATATTTTCCGCACATATTTGAGGATATAATTTGATCCGAAAAATGGTTTTATTAAATTATATTTAATTAGATGCCATTTAATAAAAGAATTTACAATTCTATTCGAGTTTTGTCCCGATTTAATTACATCTAATTATATTATATTTTATACAATTAGACTTTTGTGTTTACTTTTTTATATGTGTACACACACACTCAAATAAAAAAGTATGCATCAAATGAGAGATGATTTTATATTTTTTGTTCGGGTATGAACAATATTAATTTTAATGATAACAAAATAATAAAAATAACGAGTGTTACATCACATCAAAATGCTAATGAATTTTATTAAATTTCAGGAATTTTCAAATTTATGGATTTTTTATGAATATATTCTCTGACTTCCTGATATTTCATAAACTTTTCTTTTTACTTTGATGGAAAAATAACATAAAATAATAAAAGTTTTGAAGCTGTTGTTAATATATAAATTAAAAAGGCTTATAATATAAAAAGATCCTACACTCATAATAAAAGGCAGTAAAAATAGTTGAAAATATGGCTAGGATAACAGTAAAGAGTACCTGAATTTGCGCCAGCTAAATCAACAGAATTTTTAGGCTAAAGCAACAGAGAAATTTCTGCTAAAATGGTATCTCCGGATCTGGCCAGAATGCAGGTCAGTATTAATAACTGGGATATCAGAGGATAAAACAGAGTACATAATAGGTAGTAACATACAGTGTCGGCCAAAACTAACTGAACAAATCTTATATTTTTGTTCTTCCCTCGAATAAAAAGGAAATAAAACGTTCGTTAAAAAAAAATTGCGCCCTGATAGACTGCCTGTTTACCGCTCTTAATAAAAATCATAAACTTTGTTGCATTTCCCCAAAAAAATTATATGAATTTGTTCTGATTTCAAGTAATTTTAGTGACATGGCCAAGACGAAGCACAGTGAGGATGTTAAAAACAACCTTAGTAAAGTTTTCCAAAGTGGTATGGCCCATAAGCACCTCTGTAAAAATTTTAATATGGCAAAATCAACTGTAAGTTATCAATAATTTTAAAACTACGGGAAAGGTCAACGTAATTCAATCTGGAGGCCGACCAAGATGCACCGCCAGCAAGGATGATACACGGATAGTTATGGAGATTAAAAAGGATCCGACTAAGTCTGATTCAAGTGTTCAAAAGTCATTAAACATCGAGATTAGCACACGTACAATCCAAAGAAGAGCAGTTGAAGCTGAACTATCCTACAGGGCTGCAAAAAAGCCATTTATTTCAAAAAAGGAATAGATAAGCCAGACTTAAATTTGCACGGGTAATATGGTGAATTCGGATGGAATGAGAAGTGTACGTCGGCCCCCTAACCAACGCGTGCATCCTCGATACTGTCAAGGTACTGTTAAGCTTTTCGGCACAAAGCTTAAGACCTTTACATAAAATCGACGGTATAATGGATAAACATATGTACCAAAATATCTTGTAAGAAGTAATGTTGCCACACGCAAAACAGAAAATGCCAGTGACAAGTTTTGGTCCATTTTGCTCTATCTCGTTCAGTTTTCTACTATTAATGATTATACTTGGCAAATTTGTGAGTTTAAGAATCACGAATTACTGAATGTTAGCTGAAAAAAATAGTTCAAATACGGATGAAATTTGTTTTTGTGGTGATAACTTCAGCTAAATAACTTATTTAAACGTAAGGAACATAAAAAAACTAGTTCAACTGAATTGGAACCTATTAAACAGACTTTTGTATTAACTTTTTTTTATGAGTGTACATACACACTCAAATAAAAAAGTCTGCAAAAGTTTCAGAAACATTTTTAACCAAAATATAATTGAAAAAGGAAATAACTGAAAGCAAATTTATTTTCAACGTTAAAAAATCTTTTACCCTCTATATAAAATAAATACAGTTTTTGTACTTATTTTTAGTAAAAAAACAGTTTTTAGAAAAAATGTTTTCTTTTCTCAATTTAAACAGATGTGTTCATTAATTTTCGTTTGCTGATTTAAAATAGTTTATTTATAGTAAAGGGTCCGCCAAATAACTTTTTTTTTTTGAAAATGCTATAAAAAAAACTACTGAATATTTTCTCAAATTTCTTTTTTTATTTGAAAGTACAATCCTTCCGGTTAATAATGGAAAATAATTTCATTCAAATGGCTGCCTCGGCTGGCCATGCAGTATCCTACACGATCGGTCCAATTTTTAAGCACATTATCGATTGTGTGCAGCTGTATTTCACCAATAGCTTCACGAATATTGTCCTTTAAAGCGTCAATTGTCTCTGGCTTGTTGGCGTAACCCTTATCTTTGACGGCACCCCACAATAGTCTAATAATAGTCCAACGGTGTCAAATCGCAGCTCCGAGGTGGCCAAACGACATTAGCTCTGCGGCTGATAATGCGGTCTTCAAAAACAGGGCAATTTTCGCACACATTCTGCAACATTACCATGATTTTCAAAGTAATGTCGCAATATTTCCCAGCGTTGTTCAAGCGTATACACAACCATATTCCTTCAGCGGAAGGATAAAACTAATTATCTGTCAAATCAGACATGAGCTAAGTGTTACCATTCACGAAATAAGCACTAGTTGAAAAAAAAACGTTAGATGGCGGACCCTTTATATTTGGTTTTTAAACTCGAGTTGCTAAAACTTCAAAATTATTTACTAATTTTTTATTTAAAGGTGACAACAAATATTTTTTCTAGCAATGCATTTTTATAATCTATAGCAGAAAGAAAATGACAAAGGATATTAAAAATAAATTTTAATTAAAAAAAAAATACTAAACAAATTGCTGATTTTGGCAAATCGATTTCATTAAGGGCTTATTTTAGTTTTACTAAATTTCTACTAATTTTTCTTACTACCAATGAAAATGAAAATTATTCAAGTCCGAGGATATACTCTATTTCTGAAAGTGGTCAATTAACAAATTTGAAAACAAAAACTCTATAGATTATTTGTTAGGGCAATATCCTAATAAAGAAATATAGAGTATGGCCTCGAACTTGAATACTTTTCATTTTCATTACGAAAAAACATAATTTTGATTTTTAATAAAAATTATATAAAATTTTTCTTGCTACCTTTATTTCACTAATAATTACAGACACATTTTGCTATAATTAGCTAAACCCTGCGGGAAATGAAGCGTCGATTGATCCAAAGTGGTAATTCTGTGATATATGATTGGGGGGCACGTCACGAAACTGGTGAAACCAAAATTGTGGTGCACCAAAAAGTGTTAATTTGGGTGAAATGACCAATCACTTGACCATAGTTATGGTGTCAAAACATTTACTGGTTGGTACCAGATATATCATGTAACTGGAGAAAAAGTAACATAACATCAAAGTGTACTGAAGCAACTAGGGTCGTTGCAGTTGAAGTTGTTATTGTTCATTGAACTGGTTCGAAATCGTTAGTAGTGGATGAAAACATGGCGAAGGATTCAGTCCCTTGACTGCTACAAAGCGAACATAACACTGAAGGAATTTTATCTGTACCGACTATTTGGCACTAGAAATGAAGATGTAACACTCCACTGGTTTAAAAGAACTGAGTACGGAACTGTTTAGGCAGTGACCAGGGTTGCAAGATATGGCAGAATATGATTTTTGCACAACTTATTCATAAACTTGAAAAACTTCACAAAAGTTTAAATTAAAATTGCAAAATTTCTGCATATTGGTTTCGAAATATCTTGTTCAGATATTTTTTGGTAACGATTTTTTATGTAAAAGTTATTGGCGATTGGTAAGATTTTCTTTTTGTACAAAATTGAAACTGAGTAATATTTTGTTACTCTGCTTTATAAGTTATACATTATATTTGTGCTGAATTGTTGCAGCTTCTTCTTTTTATTAAGATATTATTGTGAACTAGAATTATAATGCAGCATACAATATTAAAATGTTCATGATGTGCTTTTTAGAAGTGTTTGGAACATAAAAATTCGTAGAAATTGTTCGTATTTAATACTAATGTTAGCAAATAAAGAAAAAACTTGACAAAAAAATCTATATTTTGAACATCCGGATTTTTGTCTAGTTTATGTACTTTTCCAAATTTAAATTGTTAAAATGAATTTAAAGTTATAGTTATTTGTTGGGTATAGCCAAAATAAGCTAATTTTAAAACTAATTTTTGTTGTGCCTTTTTGAAGGTGTTTTGAACAGGTGGTATGACACATTGTTTTGGATAAGTGTTCCGGAAGGGCTATTTCGCAACCCGTACATAATATAAAACACGCCGAATAAAAAGTGGCAGGTTACTTTCTAATGTCGGTCTAAGGGGTACGACATGTACCCCTTAGACCGTCGCAAAACTTTTCCAGTCACACTACCACTATCACAGATCACATTGCCCTGAATATTTTTCTCCAATTAACCGATACGTACACCTACACCAGTCACGTGATAAATTTTTTCCCACTGTCTCTGTTGCACATCACATAAATACTTAAATGGTCCTACTTTATCATTACCCACTTCTAACTTGTCCCGTAGTGTATTCATTTCAGTCGGTACGGTGATAGGTTTCCTTGGTCAAGTTATTCTCCACGTCACACAGCGCTGCACAGGTAGCAATTGTCACCTCCTATGACAAGCCCATGTTAAAAGTACCCGTCACTTTCATATAACAGAACCGAAACTAGGACTGGTTCATACACACAAAGTTCTAGTCACGTGACCATACCAGTGACTGGTCCATTTCCCGCAGGGAACGTTCTGCTGGCCTAACAATAGTTAACTTTTCTGTAAAATTGGTGTGTTTTGTAACTTTTGCAGACTTTTTCTTATGAGTGTATGTGTATTAGTCAGGAGCACCTGTTCTTTCAGAGAATTAACACCACTTAACCCACAGCGATGGTAAATTCTAGTAGTTTTGCAATAAATCATGATTTAACCAGTCACCGGATACGTCATAGAGGGCAACTGGCTCCTCACTCCTCGTCGGAAATGCAACTGAAAGCAAAAATCCAAAAAGCTACCAATGAGTATTAAAACGCAATTGCTAAAATTTTACTGGGATTTACTTATGGTAACTATATGCATCTTACTGTCGTTGTATATATGTTACTATTAAGTGGATAATTTATTTTACGTAAAGTTTTTTTTTTTATAACCACAAGATGTTACCATCATTGAAAGCTTCAACACCACAGACAAAAAATATAATATTATTAAGTTATTTTAACAATGACTATCAAACTGGAAGAATTACAATGGTTTTTTACACCCCAAGTAAATGTGAAAATATATTAGGGAATAGCAGTTTTAAGAGATTAAATGCGAAAAAATTTATGACGATATTAAAAAACTATATCAAGTGTTTATTAAATAAAATTTATATATGGAAACATGAAATTTATAATAGGTACTTCTTTAAGTATGGTACTTTTAAAGAAAGAAACTTTTTTAAAAAATAGATACTTTTTTTTAGTAAAATGTGCTTTTTGGGAAAATATACGTTTTTAGTAAAAGGTACTTTTTAAGTAAAAGGTACTTTTGTAGTAAAATGTTCTTTTGTAGTAAAGGGTACTTTTTTAGTAAAAGGTACTTTTTTGGTAAAATATTCTTTTTTGAGTAACTGGTACTTTTTAAGTAAAATGTACATTTTAAATAAATGGTACTTTTTAAGTAAAATATACTGTTTTAGTAAAAGGTACTTTTTTGATAAACTTTACTTTTTTGGTAAAAGATAATTTTTTAATAAAATAAGTAAAGGGTCCGCCAAATAACATTTTTTTTTGAACTCCTGAACCAATTGGACTTTGTATGGCGTCACACCAAGGTCTTTATGCAAAATTCGTCTCAATGATGTCTCCGAATGTTCAATTGTTGATGGCGCTTCACGCACACTTTCTGCCACAGCAGCACTGTTTTTGGCTTTTCACGCTTTGGTTTATCGATAAGGATGCCAGTTTCTTTCACTTTTTTCACAAGATAACGAACATACGGACCATATTCGTTCGGCGGAAGGCTAAACTAATTATCTGTCAAATCAGACATGAGCTAAGTGTTACCATTCACGAAATAAGCACTAGTTGAAAAAAAAAAACGTTGGATGGCGGACCCTTTAGTTTTAGCCACTTTTACGTTAAAAATTTAAGTAGTTTTAAAATTCACTTTAATATTTAAGTTTCTAATTGTTTTTTTTTTTTTTTTTGCTCTACCTAATGTTTTTCCCTTTGAGGCATGCACGTAGCTAGAGCCCCCTGCCACAAAAAAAAAAATCTGCTAATGTTCCTGCAATATAATTTTTAAATCATATAAGAAAAGCTCTATTTTGAAAGAAATGTGTGAAAAAAACTCTATTTTAAAAGAAAAATGCAAAAATTAGCAAATATTTACAAAATAGTGTAAGTTCGGGTAATGTGGAATACCTATTTTATTTTTATAGTTTTCCCCCAAAGTATTGACGATATATTTAAAAATTCGATGTAAAAATATAACTTGATTTCTTGTCGAACAGTTTCATAACAAAAATGCACCATCTTTATTGTAAAAAAACTTATGGGGCGTACTTCAAAAAAAAAAAACAACATAAAGTATGTGGTAACCTCCACAATTAAAAAACAACTTTATTTTTTCTATTTTCGGTTACGGTGGCCGGGGTCCAAAAACCGGTACGCATAGTTACACACAAGTCTGTGTACTCTAATGAAAGGAAATTTCCTCGGGATTTCAAAAATGATATTATTTTTATGAGCTATGATACATAGCGCCCTCTACACCTGTTTAGAAATTTTCCCTGCAACTCAATTTTCGAAAACATATACAAATTCATCGAAATTACATCAAAATAAATTTTTTTAATAAAATCTAAAAATGGAAAAACTTTACTTAGCGAAGCCGCTAAACTGCCTACCACATATGAGAAAACCCCAAGCAGAAAATCTTTACTCACAGAAGCCACAAAGCTGCCTATCACATAAAAAAAAACCCCTAAGTCTGGCAGAAGTCATGTCGCGCAGAAAAACTTTACTCATCGAACGCTCTATGACATAGGAGAAAACCCCTAAGTCGGACTGAATAAACTAAACTCAGCGAAGCTACTAAAGTCTGCGAAGCCACTAAACTGCCTATCACATAGGAGAAAACCCCTAAGCTCGTACAAAGTCTCAGCGAAGCCGGGCTGTGGACGGACTGGAGTAGGAAGCCCTTACCACCTCCACGCGTTTTTGTACCCAAATAAATCTTTGAACACATGTAAAAAAAAAGTCAAGCATAACAAGTTTTACATATCAAATAATTAAAAATTAATGTGTATGATTAGTCTGAACAATGTAAGCTTGACATTAATTTATATGAATATTCAACGATTTCTAAAACAAACATTACTCAAATACTCCTTAGTTTCCGAAATAAAGGGGTGTTACATATTACCCGCACTCACTCTAAGCAAATATTTAAAAATAAGGTAAAAAAATCTTTCAAATATAAGTAGCTTAAATTTTTTGTATTTTCAATATCAAAACTTTCAATTAAATCTAAATAGTTCTATCCTTTCAAATAAAAAGGATTCGACTTTTTTCGGTTGCCCTATTGGTGAACATCCGCAGCTTAAGAGAAAAAAAAGATATGAACCAATTGAAAAAAAGTAAATGAAAGCCCCCCCCCCCCCCCCCTAAAACAAATTCCTAGCTACTTGCCTGCTTTGAGGTCTTTTTGTATGTATTTGAAAATTTTCTTTTTAAAAGCATTTAACTTAATTTATGAAAAATTCTATATCATATAATGAAGCTAACTAATTTGATTTTCAGTATAATTGAGATATATTAACTCGGTTTTTAACTGAAAAGAAGGAGAAGCTAAATTTAGTGTAATAAACATTCCGTTTTATAAATTTTTAGATTATAAAGTTTTTAAATATTTCGTCATAGAAATAATTATAATTAACTATCAATATAAAAAAATGCGATTTGAGCATACAAAAAAACTACAATTAAATATAAATTTAATTATTTAAAAGTGACTGTGATGAAATTTAAATTTTCATATTGATAAACGTCTTATAACATTTTTGAAACATTTCATGAAATGCTATGAAACTTCTTCATATTTATGAAATATTTCATATATAAGATGAAGAATGTCTTCAATTTGGGCATTTATGAAACAGCTTCATCATATTAATGAAGTGTTATATTGGACGAAACTGAAGAAGACTTTCCTTTGAACTTTTAAAATGACACACCAAAACCCCAGTGGATTACTCCGTTTTTATAGGTTGGGTCAAATTAAAAAATATTTCAATTTTAAGTTTGAATTGACTCACTCGATTTTTTTCACTGTATTTTAAGTAAACGATATCGAAATCTCTTTTGAAATCACTTTATTTCTTGTTTATATGTCGAAACCCAAAGCTAACAAATATTGCCGTCCATTTTGAGACAAAGTTTTTTAATCAAATTTGAACAATCGAACCATATGACACTTTGTCAATAGGAGCCAAAGCTTATAACCATGAAGTTTCGGATTCTATATAAATGAATTGTATCGTCCTAAAAATGGATGACCATCATTGTTAGGCTTAAGTTTACACAATTAAACAATAAATTAAGCCATTTCAAAAAAGATTTTGATGTCTTTTACTTAGGGATAACAGATAATACCGCTGAAATACCGTTATCGATTTAAAACCCTTTCAACTGAATATCGTTATCCCTAAAATACCGTTACCGAAATAATTTAATTACCGTTATCCGTAAAATACCGTTACCGATATAACTTAAATATTAATATCCTTAAAATACCGTTACCGAAATAACTAAAATAAAGTTATCGCTTAAATACCGTTAAAGAAATTATTGAAATAGCGCTATCCGTTATACCGTTAACGAAGTAATATATTTTTCCAAAACTTGATCATAAACTAGCTAGTCATTAGAATTCAGGCATAACGGGGTTAAAATTATTAGGCGCGATTCCAGGAGATGTGAGAATAGGAAACCACCCCCCCCCCCCCCCACCCAAACCACCCAAAAAAAAAATTTAACTACAAAAATGTAAAAAAGCTTAAAAAAATAGTTAATAAAAATTTTCCTGAATCCGCACATTAGCTGAATAACTTAAATAAGTTGTGGTGTAATGGTTAGTGCGTTAGACTGTTAGATAGATGGTCCCGGGTTCGATTCCTGGTGACGATAACATCAATTTGAAAAATAATATGTATGAGTTTTCTATCTCTTATATGTATCGCTGCGCCCACCTTCGGTGTTCCCATATCACTTAACCCCACCGAAGTAAAATAATGGATCAGGGCTATGAAACAAAATGCTTCAATAAATTCGCCAACTCTTCATCACGCGGCGAGCAACAACTGTTCTAAGACTTATCATCTCGCGCAATTACAGTGTTGCCATGTTTGAAGCCCTTCATCTTTCACCACCTTTCATCTCTCCACTATCCCATTTCCAAAGAAAGCAACACATTAATAAATAGGAAGAATTTCCTGAGTGTTGCTTCTCTTAAAAAAAAAAAAAAAAAAAAAAACGAAAATAGCATTACCGCTGAAATACCGATACCGAAATAAGTAAAATACCGTTAACGCTATAAAGACATTACCGAAATAACTAAAATATCGTTACCCCTAACATAACGATAACGAAATAAACGAAAATAGCGTTACCCCCTACCGATACCCGTATTGAAGCGATTACCATCCAAGCTTTTACTTAAAAAACACTCAAAAATTGCTTTAGTCAACATTAGTGCAACATTAAAATCGTTTATTTTGACCTAACCTATTAAAACGTATTTATAGTAATTAAATGTGCTAAAGTCCCAAAACTTATTTAACAAATTGTGAAAAACAATCTGATGTAGGCGTGTCCCTATCCGGATTTCATTCCTGACCAAGGAAATCTTCAGGGGACTTTGTTATTAGAATTTCTAGAGATATTTGTTATGTTAAATCACAAACTCAATAAGAATTTCTTGTCCTCGTCTAAGAGCGAGATTCAAAATTTAAAATATCAAAGAAAAAACAAAAACAACAACAAAATATTGTCACAATTGGCTTTGTCATCTTCCAAATACTACTCTGTTTTTTTGACAGACCTAGCAATGTAGTATGCCACTGGATTCTACGCTCCAAAATTAAGTTTACGTGTCCCGGGGTTTCGGTGCTTCTTTTTGATATACGTACTGTGCTAATAACCATTTATACAACTACAATTAATTCGTATAACTTATTTATATCATAATAAATTCGTATAACTTATTTATTATGACCACTAAAGTAGCACTGAACAAATAACGTAGTAATTAGTTAACGAAATTCTAGTTATTGCCGTCAGAAAGCATAATCAAGATTATATCAATAGTAAAATTACAGTTAGAATTAACAGCAATATTTTTATCCAAATAAAAAGAAAAAAAAAATAAGTTTACATTATTGTTAACACGTAAAGTGGATTTAATCTTGTATATCTCGTATATTTCAACATAAATATCAGTTATGTCTATATATTAATGTATATAAAAATATTTATGTAAAAAACAAAAACTAACTAGTACGGAAATTGTTCATTAGTTGAACAATTTGCGCGTGCAAAACTACTAAATTGGTTAAATACAATCTATGAATAAACACACAAACCTACCCAGTAGAAAAACTGACAGTGGTACAAAAAAATCAATCACTGTCATATTACTAGCTAACCGAGGAGTTGCAAATAAATTGGTGGCAGAACAAAATGCATTTAGCCAGTATTTGTATTGCAATAATTTTTGAGATCTACAACACAAAAAAAATCACTGGCAAAAAATTCCCTAAAACCAATGTGCCAACGTTATCAAAAAGTATTTTCCCAGCGCTATACAGTTAGAAAATGGCCAAGAGCTCAAAAAAAGTTTACGCATTTAGATTATAAAAATTATGAAGCTTTGTTAAAAAAGAGTTTGTAGTCAAAATGTTGTGAGTTCGATTCCGGCATTATTTGAACAGACTGACCTTTTTTTCTAATAATTTCATCATTTTAGAATTGGGAAAGCACTTTTTGCCAGCACTTGTACCACCTGTTAAATTGCCTTGTCAGCGGTAGTCCGTTTGTCTTTTTCTGACTGGGTATTATGTACAGATTTTCTATCAGAATTTCACTGGTTTATTTTTACAATTACTCTGTATACAGAAAAAAAGAGGAAAATATGCTGTTAGCACATTAAAAAAAAATACCATTGTAAAATGGTATAAACATGAAATTTTATACCCTGAATTGATGACAATTAAACCATAAAATTTTAAATTGGTTCAATAAAAAGTTGCGGGATTGATTCCCTTTTTTTTGGGAAGAATTAACATTTTAAAATGAAATTTGGTAAATAACATAAAACAAATTGAATGACTAAGGGGGATTAAAATAAAAAACAAAAACTTTATAAATAAATACGGTTTTCAAATAAATTTTAACTATGCAACGAACTATGATTTGACTATATGAAGAACTACGACTAACTACAAATTCTCATTGAGTTTGTGATTTAACATAACAAATATCTCTAGAAATTCTAATAACAAAGTCCCCTGAAGAGTTCCTTGGGCAGGAATGAAATCCGGATAGGGACACGCCTACATCAGATTGCTTTTCACAATTTGTTAAATAAGTTTTGGGACTTTAGCACATTTAATTACTATAAATACAAATTTTAAAATTAACTTTTTTCGTTCAGGCTTGTTTTATTAAAAAATATTTTCAAAAAAATGTACTTTTTTTTAACAATAAGTACTTTTTTTATTAAATGTACATTTTAACAAAAGGGTACTTGCTTAAACAAAACAGGGTTTTATAAAAGGTTATATTTTAATCAAAAGAACTTTTTGAACAACAGGTACTTTTTATAACAATTGGTACTTTTTAAAATAATTGGTACTTTTTCAAATAGGGTTACTTTTCCAAAACAAAGGATTTTTAAAAAAGAACTTTTTTAATGAAATGAACTTTTTTAATAAAAAGTACTGTTTTTAATAAAATGTACTTTTTCAATAAAAGTTAGTTTTTTTAATAAAAGGTACTGTTTAAAAAAGATATTTTTTTAATAAAAGGTACTTTTTTAATAAAAGATAATTTTTTAATAAAAAGTACTTTTTTAAAAAAAGGTAATTTTTAATAAAAGGAACTTTTTTTAATTAAAGGTACTTTTTTAATAAAAGGTACCTTTTTTATTAAGGGTAACTGAATGTTCCCTATTGTGGCATGTTCCCTAAAGTGTCATCAAGTTTAATTTCTGCTATCACTATTTTAAAAAAGTTTCGACTTCAATGTACACGTGTTTCGTGGTCTTATTGTGTCTTTTGCACAAAACGAAATAGAAAGTGCAATTTTTCGTAAATATAAGAAGTAAAACAAGTTTTACAGAATTTTACAAGTCGAATTTTTGTAAATTGTAAACATTTTATTCACAACTTTAATAAAACTAATTGCTTCCATAAACAAATGTAATAGATGGGTGGTTTAAAAAACTTTCGACACAACATTCAGATATAAGTCTTTCAAATTTCATTATACTTCTATTCTTCTAGTTAGTTAAAATGGAGTTTACGTGTTTTTGTCCTTTATCGATATTTGTTGCAGTTGGCGTTTATTCACTGCTCAAAGTTGTTTAAATTGTCATAACTTTTGAACGCGTCAACAGAAAATTAAAAACTTGGTATCACTTGAAAGATCAAATCATCTTCTTTAAACATTATGCCACTAAAATTGTCCTTAATTCGAAAATATCTTAAAAAACCTATAATTAATTTTTATGAAATTTATTTCATAAGCTTTAACTCAAAGTAACACTTATAATATATAAAAATTTTAAGTTGGGAATCAAATAAAGCGATTTTTTACGAAAGTATTTTTGGTATTTAATATAATATCACCCTAAGACAAATTAAAATAGAGTTTACCCCACATGGTAAAATCGATATGCATGTTAAATATGAGATCACACATAGCTAAACTACTTACCCAAAATTTCGTTATCACACATAGCTAAACTACTTACCCAAAATTTCGTTATCCTATGTCCTTTCAAAAGGACATTTTATATTAAGTTTTTAAACAGCTTATTTAAATATATGTACTTTGTTCTGTTTTATGTTTACAACTTTTCAACAATTAAAAAAAGTAGGTCACACCTTAAGCCGCTATAAGCGATACATAAAACGCTTTAATAAACAAAATTGAAAAAAAAAAGTTTTAATTTAAATACAAATTTTGTAGATTTTACTTCACTTTTTAATAATTTTATATGCTTTTAAGAGTTGTATAATATAGGTCCACTTTAGGTACGTGAAGCTTTTGAGTTGTTTTGAATATTGTTCTATAACTTTTTTAAATTTGTTGCCAAAGGAAAATGATCTCTAGCCGAAAATGCGCCAAGAGTTGGCCTATAAGCTGATGTATTTGGGCTTGGAATATTTTGGACCACATTAGGGCCTTTTATATAATAAAAGGTACTTTTTTAAGAAAATATTCATGATCTTTAACCGAACTAAACTACAACTCACATACAATTTATATAGATCAACAATAAAAATTCACTATAAACCACTCACAAGGTACAGTGCAAAAATTCGCTTAATATATATGCTCGACATATGTTGAAAAACGAATAAAATCTTCAATGTTTGATATTCCCTTCACTTACAATGTAAAAGGATAGAATATGACGACATTTGAAAATAACTGCCAGTCAAATTTCAACTTAATTAGTTGAACTGGCAACTGTGGTAATAATTAACAACTAAACATAGCTTTATAGAAAATAAGTTCGCAGTAAATTTCGTCATACTCAAAACTAAGTTACGGCACATTTTTAACCTAACTAGTTGAGTTAAATAGATGATGTTTACAATTTAACACTTTAAGGCACGAAGAATGTTGATGAAGGCCGTTGCGGGCTAGAAAGTTAACTCCATTCATGCAGGTGTCAAATAACTTTTTTCTAATTGTTTTTTCTGTTAATTAAAGTAAATTATCACAAATAAAATTATAATTTTTCTGTTAATATGAAAAATATTCATGATCTTTAACCGAACTAAACAACAACTCACATACAATTTATATAGATCAACAATAAAAATTCACTTTAAAATTTACTTTATTAGAAAGGGATTTTTTTATGAAAAGGTACTTTTTAAGGAAATGTTTTTTTAATTTAAGAAAATGTGATTTTTTTAAGAAAATTTACTTTTTTTTAAGAAAATTGCAATTTTCGAAGAAAAATATATTTTTTAATGAAACGTTCTAATGAAAGGGGTACTTTTTTCATTAAAAATTGTACAATTTTAATAAGAAGGGTAATTTTTTAATAAAATATTCCCTTTTAATATACTTTACAAAATTTTATTATTTACACAAAACTTTTTTTATACACACAGAGAAATAAAGTGCCAACCGAATTGAAAAGTGCATTTTATTGGCAACAACTTGTAAATTCAGTTAGTGCACTGATATTTACATAAGATTTTTGAATATTTTGGGTGTTGCAAGTAAAATTCAGTTAAATTAACCGAGCTTTGTTCTGAAAACTAATGTTGAGTTGTGCCAATCGACTGAAATTCGTAATAACCGAATTAGAGTCGTAGTAATCGAGTTTTAGTCGGCAAATAGGTAAATTTTTCTCTGTGTGTAGTTTTAACTTCTTTAAAATGTTTTTACCAATACTTTTACAGTTACCTTACATGTTTACATTAAAAACTTGTCTTAATCTTCCCAACAAATAAATGGTATTGACTACTTATTATTTTATACATTATTTTGTAATGAGTAACTATTACTTTCTGCATTACTTTACATAATACAATAATTGGTTATCGATAATATATTTATAATGTATTAAGTACTTACATACCAAAAAAAAAAAATTGGTGAGCAATAATGAGCTATTCATCTTAATACTTCTAAGTAAAATATAATGCTACAAAATTTTTCTGAAAATCAATTTTTTGCCTCATTATAATGCGTTTTTTTGTAAGCTATAGTGTAAGTTGTCAGTTTTTGGCATTTCTTGAACGAATTAACATAGAAGAAAAGTTCATTTATGTTAATTAATATTATATGTATCGGTGGCTTAGGATGTAGAGCAGTCGCCTTTTAATCTGACGACCCGGGATCAATTCCCGGCTCGCCTATATTAAAAAAAAAAAATCATATTGAATATCCACCAGAGGTAGACCTTGCACATAACAAACAAGTTTTCAATTTAAATTTTGATCAATGGTTATAATCTTTAACTTCAAGCTCATATATTAGTTCTCATGTAGTGAGTAAACTAGTTTATATGAATGTTTGATGTTTGGCATGGGATTGTTACCGCTTTCAAAACGTGTTCTGATGATGGGAACCTAGAAAATTCCTGAAATAGATCTAGCAACACATTCCTGAAAGTGGTCAATTAATAAAATTGAAAACCAAAACTCTATAGATTATTTGTTAGGACAATATCCTAATAAAGAAATATGGAGTATGGCCTCGAACTTGAAAAATTTTCATTTTCAAAAAAAAAAATTAATTAATTCTTAGTTTTTTTCAAAATCTATTTTTAGACCCATTATTTTTTTACTTCTGGTAATTGCTCATTATTCATATCCTTGCATGCATATATGTAACCCATTATAATTCATATTTACGTAAGGCTGCTAGTAATGCATAATTCATTACTTTTAGGACATTTCGTATAAAAACAAGTTAGAATTATAATAGAAATGGTAATGCGTTCAAACCATAGATTACTAGACTCATTATTTAATAAGGTGTGTTTTTGCTGGGTTATTACCACAAAACCAAAAAAAAAAAAATACAAAAAAATCCTCATTATTTTTAGCTTCTTATAGAAAACAACAATAAAACACTAGCCATATTTTTAAGACCAACTACTAAGACCATGGATTATAAAGTTAAATCAAAACCATTTGTATTATTTTAATGTTTTTGACAAGATGCTGTAAACAAACCCCAATACAAATGGAAATATTTAGTAGCAATACAACAAGCCAACTAACTAACCAAACAACATGCCAAATAGCCAAACCAAGGCAACTGCTAATTTTAAACTTTTCATAATTTCAAAGTGACACAAAATTGAAAAAGTACTTGTACAACTGTAAAGGAAAGTGTTGGGGAAGGGGGTACCAGAAATGAAAACAACAAATAAGAACTTTTCTGTGACTTGTTTTTTTTTGCACTAATAGAAAAAAATTAGTTAAAATGTTTGCTTAAAATTTTATTAAAAAAGACGTTGCAAAAAAAAAAACTGTTAAAATTAGCAGATTTATTTTGCAAAAAAAAAATATATCTTGTGAATCTACAAATATTCAACTATAATTAATAGGCATTTTAGTTAATTGATAGTAACAAATTAATCTGCTAAAATGTGCAAAAAAAAAAAATTGATTGCAGCATTGTCGGACTGTGGGTTGTGTGTCACTTTTCTATCGATATTACCATGGGAGGTACTCATCTGAGATAAGTGAACTTATTCCTCGAGCCCGAGTTTTATTCGTAATACACGCTAAACTGGTACAGCACATCCGTTTTTAGTAGATTGTCCTGTGTTTCGCACAACGCATTACAGAGAAAATTCGTTTTTTAGTTGAACGATTCGTATGTGGAACAAACTTCCCGCAGAAGTCTTCCCTGTTACTTACAATTTAGAAAAATTTAAATCAAATATCCACCAAACACTACTCCCTCTTTCCTCCCTCCCATACCCTATTTTCCTGATCAATGCAATGCACTGCATGTGTAGGGGGCATCCCCTGAGTATTGGTTAAATTAAAAAAAAAAAAAAATAAAAAATTAATCTGCTAAAATGTGCAAAAAATAAAAATTCACAAAAAATTATAAAAAAAATTTCAAATTTTTATAATTTTGTTTATTGCAATTTAATTTTTTTTTTTTCTAAAAATTTCTTTTGATTCTAGCAAAACATGCTGTTATTTACATTTTACTAAATTTAAGGTAAATTTAGCAAAAATTTTGTTGATATTGTTGCTGTGTTTAGTCTACAAATATTTAGTAAACTTTTTTGCTTATTTTAGCGGGATAAATTTCTATTTTTAATTAACTCAAGTATAACTGCAAAAGATAAACTAATTTTAAATTTATTTTCATCGGGATAAACATTAATTGCATTTATAGTAATTAAATGTGCTAAAGTCCCAAAACTTATTTAACAAATTGTGAAAAGCAATCTGATGTAGGCGTGTCCCTATCCGGATTTCATTCCTGCCTAAGGATATCTTCAGGGGACTTTGTTATTAGACTTTCTAGAGATATTTGTTATGTTAAATCACAAACTCAATGAGAATTTCTTGTCCCTGTCTAGGAGCGAGATTCAAAATTAAAAATATCAAAGAAAAAACAAAAACAACAACAACAAATTGTCACAATTGGCTTTGTCATCTTCCAAATACTACTCTGTTTTTTTGACAGACCTAGCAATGTAGTGACGTTTATTCAAGTAAATCAACAATAGAAAATCATATGTTTTCTATTAGTGTCAGTTACATTTAAATTTGCACAAGCACCTGCATATTTGTTATTTAAATTTATTTTCATCGTGATAAACATTAATTGCATTTATAGTAATTAAATGTGCTAAAGTCCCAAAACTTATTTAACAAATTGTGAAAAGCAATCTGATAAACTAATTCTTTTTTAATTATAAAAATTTGTTAATCGACCTTTCTTAGTTTTCTATTTAAAATTTTAATTAGAAGTTTTCATAATCAGTCTTTCAAAGGATGTTTTTCAAGGGCAAATAAAAGATATTAATGTTAAGGAAAAAAAAAGTTCTGCCATTTTGAGCAGTTTTTTCTGCAACGTAATTTTTAACTAATTTTTAGTAGTTTCCTTATGCTATTCTTACAGGTTTATTTCTATGAGTGTATTTGAAAATTAAATACAAATACAAAAAAAATTTGTTGTACCAACAAATATTTTCTAGTTAGATTTAAGCAATAAACAAAAAACAAAAACTTTTTATTAGTTAGTGCAATGCTCAGAGAAAATGTAATGGAACAATATTTTTTTGTATTTATTTTTCAGTGCGGAGTTTGAATTTTATGGCAAAGTAGAAAATTAAACTTTTTTCATTTTACTGTAAATGTGTAACCAGTTTGGAAGAGATTTACGAAAAAAAACACTACAATACAAATACAGAGAAATCGTAAAACCAGGCTTTTTTTTCTTATCTTATGAGTAAATCCGCTTTAGTAAAAAAATAAAAAAAAAAAAAATCCTTCCATTGGAACGAATAATAAATATCCAAAGCAAACTGAATATTTTTATAGGCGAAATAAAAAAAAACAAAATAGAACTAAACAATTTTTGCACAGTTTTATTTACTAACAAAATACTAAATCTAAGCTGAAATGGATTAAAACTTTATTAAACGGAATATTCAAATAGCCAGCGAGAAAGTAATGAAGAATTATAAATAAACTTAAAAAATTATAATAAAAGAAAAAAATTTAAAAATATCGAAAAAAAACATGAATTTTAGGGCAAATAAAAAACATGGTTTTTATAAAAAAACGTATCAAAAAAGTAGTTTTATATAAAAAAAAACGAAGTTTGATCAAAAAAAGTAGTTTTATATAAAAAAACGAAGTTTGATAAAAAACGTTGTTTTGTATAAAAACGTAGTATTATATAAATCGTAGTTTTATATAAAAAACGTAGTTTTATTTTTAAAACGTAGTTCTATATAAAAAACGTAGTTATATTTATAAAACGTAGTTTTAAAGAAATAACAAAGTTTTATATAAAAACGCAGTTTTATTTATAAAACTTAGTTTTATTTATAAAACGTAGTTTTATTATAAAACGTAGTTTTATATAAAAAAAACGTAGTTTTCTATAAAAAACGTAGTTTTATATAAAAAAAAAGTAGTTTTTATAAAAAAAAAAAAACGTAGTTTTATATAAAAAACGTAGTTTCATATAAAAAACGTAGTTTTATATAAAAAACGTAGTTTATATAAAAAAAAGTAGTTTTATATAAAAAACGTAGTTTTATATAAAAACGTAGTTTTATATAAAAAAACGTAGTTTTATATAAAAACGTAGTTTTATATAAAAAACGTAGTTTTATGATAAAAAACGTAGTTTTATTAAAAAAACGTAGTTTTTATAAAAAACGTAGTTTTATATAAAAAACGTAGTTTTATAATAAAAAACGTAGTTTTATATAAAAAACGTAGTTTATATAAAAAACGTAGTTTTATATAAAAAACCGCAGTTTTATATAAAAACGTAGTTTTATATAAAAAACGTAGTTTATATAAAAAACGTAGTTTTATATAAAAAAACGTAGTTTTAATATAAAAAACGTAGTTTTATATAAAAAACGTAGTTTTATATAAAAAACGTAGTTTTATATAAAAAACGTAGTTTTATATAAAAAACGTAGTTTATATAAAAAACGTAGTTTTATATAAAAAACGTAGTTTTATATAAAAACCGTAGTTTTATATAAAAAACGTAGTTTATATAAAAAAAAACGTAGTTTTCTATAAAAAACGTAGTTTTATATAAAAAACGTAGTTTTATATAAAAAACGTAGTTTTATATAAAAAACGTAGTTTTATATAAAAAAACGTAGTTTTATATAAAAAACGTAGTTTATATAAAAAAAACGTAGTTTTATATAAAAAACGTAGTTTTATATAAAAAACGTAGTTTTATATAAAAAACGTAGTTTTATATAAAAAACGTAGTTTTATATAAAAAACGTAGTTTTATATAAAAAACGTAGTTTTATATAAAAAACGTAGTTTTATATAAAAAACGTAGTTTTATATAAAAAACGTAGTTTTATATAAAAAAACGTAGTTTTATATAAAGAATGTAGTTTTATAGAAAAAAAGGTAGGCGTTTAATAAATTAAATTGATAAAAAGAAATTTATAACAAAATATTCGTGAAAAGATCCTTTTAAATTATATCGTGCGGGGCCATTTAAATTCCTTTATGTTTTGTATACGTGTTCTCTATGATGTATGTTAGTCACTACCGCTTTCAGATTCGTAACAGTTTGAAAACTCGCGTTTTTATTTTCGTTTTTCAGTTTTTAAAAAATAAAAAAAGCTAAAATTTGTGAATTTTGAAAAGTCATATTTCCTAAAGTAGATGGACTATTTAAAACATTTAAAAAGCATATGAAAGCTGCAATAGTCTATTTTACGGTTTGTAATTACAAAAAAAATTAATTAAAAATAAAAAAGCTAATATTTGTGAGCTTTGGAAAGTCATATTTCCTTAAGTAGATGGACTATTTCAAACATTTAAAAAGCATATGCAATAGTCTAATTTACGGTTTTTAATTAAAAAACAACACATTTTTTTCGAAAATACATTCATAATGCAAATGGAATGTTTAAATGCGTTCTGCACTTTTTTCTCCCCCTTTGATTTTTAAAACGTTTGTATTTTTGAAATTTAAAACTTTTGAAATAAATAAGAACTTCGACTTTTCTGGGACCAGAATTTTTTTTTTTTTTTTTTTTTTAAAAGAGAGGCAACACTCAGGAAATACTTCCTATATTTAGTGTGTTGCTTTCTTTGGAAAGGGATAGTATAGAGATGAAAGGTGGGGAAAGATGAAGGGCTTCAGACATGGCAACACTGTAATTGCGCGAGATGATAAGTCTTAGAACATTTGGTGCTCGCCACCTGATGGAGAGTTGGCGAACTTATTGAAGCTTTTTGGTTCATAGCCCTGATTCATTATTTTACTTCGGTGGGGTTAATTGCTATGGGAACACCGAAGGTGGACATTGCGATACGTATGAGGGATAGAAAAAATTCATACATATTAATTTGATGTTGACGGCACCGGGGATTGAACCCGGGACCTTCTGTGTAAAAGTCCAACGCGCTAACCATTACACCACAACGCAAAAACCTTGTGTAATAGTTTCAGTTGGTTTCACTGGTAAAACCATCATACAAGTTTTCACCATGCAGCGATATATACATTCCTTTAAAAGTTAAAGTATGTCTCAATTCTAGATACTCCATTTTGTATTGGTTAGGATTTGAAAGTTAAAAACTAAGAGCAAAACAATAAAATTAATGAAAACACTTTTGTAAGTTTGAAGTAATTTTTTCAGTTTTCGACTTTTAAATGGCCACCAATTCTTTAGATGAAGTCTTTTCGACGCGAAAATTTTCATGTCAAGTATAGTCTCCCAATTCATAAAACCTTAAGAAATAAAAGTCATCTAAAGTCAGTTTCAACAGGTATCGTCAATTTTAGAAGTAGCTTTTATATTTTTTTTTACTCGGGTATATATTATGTATAGAGTATAATGTATATTTTAGATATATACATATAATTTATAGTGCTTAAAATAATTTTTTGTTTCTGCAAATACTTACAATTTAAGCCACAAAACTTTAATAAGGTAAATCGATTCGCTTGCTGTGTAAAATTACACACATAATGTGTTTAATATACAGACGCACGTTTAATTTAAATAAATTGTTTTCCCACACGAAATTTGTAAATTTAAATATAAATAAATTAGTGTTGCATTGTAAAATTTATGGCATTAAATGTTTCAATTCTTCTATTGTCTGTTAACTTTAGTCTTTCGAACCAAATATTACAATATTTCAAAATTTCATTGTTATTAATATATTTTCATAAAACCATATTTTCTAATTAAAATAACACCACAAAACTTTAAAATATATATGTAAAATATCGCTATGCTTTAATCAGATTTAATATGTATCCCTGACATGATACTAAATTTTGGTTTATACATGACCAGCATTGAGAAATAGTCAGATTTTTTTTTTTGAAGTTTATTTAAATTAATGTTGTTGACTGAAAACCTACAAAACAAAATTAAACAATTTACTAACATTTATCGTCGTAAACTCAATTTAGCAAAAAAAAAATATAATATAATAGAACTGCTAAGCGACCATCTATCCACACTCAAATAAAAAAGACTATAAAAGTTACAGAAAAATATATAGTTTAACAAAACAAAAAAATTGACTACCCGATGAAAAAAATTCTGATAATGAAAATTTAAATATAAATCAAAGGATTTTACAATTTGATGTGATTTTAATTTGACTAATATGTGATGCCATATACAATTATATGTAAAAGTAATAGATTTTTTCTTTTTTTACGATTTTTTTACTCATAAATATTATTTAATCTATTAACTTTGAACTTTGTTCATTTAAAATGTTTAATGTTGTGTTGACCAGAGTGGAGGGCAGCGGCAAGAAATTTTGCTTTTAATATTGGTTGTTATTGCTCATACTCCCTGAAGATGTCATTCAAAGAATGACGAAATATTGGAGATATATAAAATAATAAAGGACATTTTATAAATACAAACGTGACCTAGAGCTCAATTATTTAATAAAGTCACAAAAATAAATAATTACGATAATAAATTTCATTTCAACTAAAAATTATTTTTGTCCATTAACATTTTCTTTATATTTTATATTATAAAAATGTTCAACTTAAGAAAAAAACTTTATTAGCAACTATAAAAACAGAAAATGATTACAACACGCAGACAAAAAATATGGTTGCAATATGATTGCGGCCACAAAACTATGTTTCCTATAGCAATAAATGATTGTTTTAATTAAACTATTATTGTATCAATCATATTTCATTTCATATTTCATAATATGGTTGCTTTTATCATGTTATAGTAAAAATGTCTCTTTTTTTCAGTTATCATATTATTGTATTGTCTACGTTCATACTATAGTGTTTATTATCATATTCCTCTATCTAACTGCAGCCATATTAGTATTGCTCCAACTATAAGATGATCAGTCGGTTTTTTTTTATGAGCGTCTTCGCTCTTTTAGTTTCATTCTTGTTTGAGATTTTGTGAAAAGAAGTTGTGAGAAACAGTCAGGCCCAACAAATTAAATAATATTAAACAAAAAGACATTAAAAATGGACAAAGAACGTAGTGGGGTTAATTTTAATGGTGATCTGTTTTGCGGAAGAAGGAATATGTTCGCAGTCTCAACCCGGACTACCCTGGAAGTCTAGGCAAAAGTTTAATTGTCGCGCACAAACAACGTAGTGGTTGTAATTGTAATGGTGATTTGTTTTGCGGAAGAAGGAATAAATTGTAGTCTCAGCTTGGTCTGCCCTGAAAGTCTAGGCAAAAGCTTAATTGTCGCGCACCAGTTAAATAAAGTTATTGTTTAATATAAAAAAGTGATAAAAAAGTGCTTTATTTTTTAATTGTTTATAATTACGCAAAAAAATATTGTTAAAGAAAAATAATGTGAAAGAAAATTTAAACAAAATGCACATGCTTTGAAGTATGTAGTACGAAATAAACATAATATGCTTGCAATAATCATAACATGTTAATAAATGATGACTAAATTCGTGTCCATGATCATAATATGATAACTAGGACTATAATATTGTTATAAAGAAATTATTATGATTGCTGCAAACATGGTTTGATCATTATAAATATATTTTAAAATTGTATTCTTAACAATATTTTTTTCAGTGCTTTATTCTGTAACCACATGTAGCGGACCCAATATTTCACAAAGCTTATTTTCAGCGCAAAAGACAAATTGATTACTTAAATTATTTTGAGCCAAAGCTTATTTAAATACATTAATTATTAAATAAATATACTAAACAAAAAATTAGTAAAATCAGCAACGAAAATTAGTAAAAAATTTGTAATTTGCAAATAAAGAATATATCAAATTTGGACTAAATATGATTTTGTACTAATAATTAGAACAATCAGTGTAAATTGGGATATAAAACGTTTAACTAATTTGTCTACTAACTTTTTTTTTGTTGAGTGTATATATGTGAATTGAAGTACATTAAAACAGTAATGCCTGACTATAAAATATTCCTAGAATTTTATTTTTTTTGCCTAAATACCGTTAAATGCTCAAATGCTTATTTGGCTATAGCAAATACAAATCATTTTGTTTTGACCGCATATTAAAGGATGAGATTTAAAATAATGAGTTCTTTTAAAATACTCCCTATAACTTTTCAGACAATATGCAACAGTATATATAAACTTAAACAATTCCTAAGTTGTAGCAAGACAGACAAAATTATCTGCATTATATTAATGAATTTGTTCACTAAATCAATGAAATTGCAATGGACTTAGTCCATTGAAACTTTTCATTAAGTTAATGCAAGTTTTTATAAAATTATATGAAAACAATAATTATATTAATAAAACGCTTCCTACACTCAATGGAAAAGTTTCATTAAAAACTGGCTTCAATTAAATTAAGAAACATTAATTTTAAGAAAATTTTCATTTATTTGATGAAAAAAAAATTCATTGATTTACTGAAAATTTTATTATTTTTCGTAAACCAAAATTTTCTCTATATATGTTAGTTATAAATAGGTAATTCGTTGTTAAAATAATTTTATAATTTAAATTCTTTAGAATTGATTCTTTATTACTCTGGCCACACAT
This sequence comes from Delia radicum, assembly GCA_021234595.1. Taxonomy (NCBI): domain Eukaryota; kingdom Metazoa; phylum Arthropoda; class Insecta; order Diptera; family Anthomyiidae; genus Delia; species Delia radicum. Next base: position 78,319,200 of record CM037854.1, on the reverse strand, counting down.
TGCAGTAACACCACCACCACTAACTAATAACAGCAACAAAAAATTGCAACACCATTAGTAATACGGGAATTATGCATATGCACGTTTTGGTTACTCACACCTACTACATTACATTAGAATATTTCTGGTCTACACCCAAAATATATAAAAGGGAATAAGTGTTGCGTAAAACAAGCCGTGATATCCCAGCAAATATTTTTTGTCCAGATCGACAAAAAAATGTTCGTTTTTGGCAAAGCTCATTGCTTTAAATATGTTACTAAATCCGTAATTTTAAATCTCCAATCTAGAAAATTGTTCTTTTGTTTCAATTAAATTGTGATTCGTGTAGAATCAGTTATAGTACTATTTTTTGAATTACACTCATAAAAATAAACCTGCAAAAATTCCGCAAAAAGCTTCCAAAAAATTGTTAAAAATAACGTTGCAACAAAACTGTCAAAATGATTAAATTTTTTATGCTAAATATTAGTAAGATAAGAGCAGCAAAAATAAAACTATTAAATTTACAAAATTTAAGTTCTATTTGAGATGAATTTTAGTTATATACAGAAAAAAAAAATATACTCTTGTGAAATCAGTAAAAAATGTTGCTAAATATTTGAAGATATATAACAGCAAACAACAGCTGTAATATCAACAAATTGTTTGCTGTTTTTACAAATTACAAATAACAGCAAACTTTGCTAAAATCAGAAATATTAAATTATATTATTAATTTCAGGAGGGAAAAAAAAACTATGAAATTTTATATATTTATATGATGTTTTTTGTCTACTAATATTTAGCAATTTTATTTTAATTTTAGCAGATTAATTTGTTATTTTCAATTCACTAAAACGTAGCATAATTATATCTACATTTTTGTACATCCATATATATTTTTGCTTTTCGTATCCTATCTTACAAATATTTAGCAAAAAAGCAAATTGCTAATGTTAGCAGCTTTTTTGGCAGAATAATTTTTAACATTTTTTTTAAGTGGATTTAGGAAAAATTTTTACTAATTGTGAAACTATTACTTGTGAAACTATTAGGCCGATTTTATTTTTAATCCGGTAGAAGTAGAAACCTTGCTGATTCAAAATTTGACTGGGTTAGTCTAAATTTTATGGCAACATCTAATAATCCATAACCTGATTTATTTGAAATTGTTTTACTACTTTACAGTTGCTGCAACGACTATTGCTTGTAGGGCTTTTGTTTGTAATGCTGTTAAATTTCACACCACATTTATGGATGTACGTTCTATATAAATATGTACTAAATTTATGTTCTACATATTAAAATTAAACATTTTTCTCTATTTAATGTTGTGGTCATTTAAATTACTTTTTTTTTAATAATCTATATTAAAATTTGCATAAAGTTTGGTTGACAAGTAAATGTGTGGACCCGTTTCACCATACAAATATTAAAATTGAAAATATTTTTAAAAATAAATTGTTGGGATTCTATATCGCTCTCGATTTATGTGCCTATTGTCATTATATGACGAAAAACTAATAAGTATCTCTTTTCAAAAGAAGTTTAAAGGTTTTTAGACAAAATTTTTTTTCCCGCGATATATTTAGAAATTCACTTTCAAGTTACATTTATAGCAAACAAACGGAACCTTAAAAACCTCGGATTTTGTAAGTCTGCAGTTTTGCAATGATAATACAGAATATTTCTAGAAAATCCATGAACAAATTTAAAAGTTATTCTATAAATGTGCTCGACACTTTTTGAAACAAACTTTAAACGCCTCTTATTTCTCAAGGTTTTATGAATTAAGAGAAACGATGGGCATGGTTATGTTGACTATACAGGGTTATGTTGACATGAAAAGTTTTATGTTGAAAAGTTTCTATCTAACAAATTTTTTCGAAAAAATATAAAAATTACTTGAAACTTAGACTAGGTTCACACACGGCAATTATAATTGCGCAATTCTTGAGTTTATAGAAGAGGGAGGGAAAGAGAATGATAGGGGGTACAGAATTGCCCGTACTCCAATTCCGTTTTGATTTGTCATTCGCAATTTTCAATACTGCAGTTTGATATACGAAAATTGGTGAAACAAACTTTTCCTGTGTGAACACAAGAGCAAGTTCAAAGGAGAATTGAAGAAGAATTGGGCAATTATAATTGCCGTGTGTGAACCATGACTTACATGAGTTTTTAATTCATTTTATTTTTTTTTTTTGCTCATACTTTTTAACCTTCACATCCAAACTAATACAAAATACAGCCACAAGATTGGGAATATGCATTCATTTAAAAAGTAACATTTCAGATTTCTTAACAGATTATAAAAAATTCTTTTTTTTGTTTTAAGTTTCAAAATTTCGAACAAACCTACCTGGCCCGATTTTTGAAAATTTAGTGCAAAATATTTTAAAATTTTTTGTAAATGTCAAAAAAAAAACTTATTTTTTTTAGTATTTCCGCAGAAAAACAATTACAACTTCGTTGAATTTAAATGATATACACCTTGAATTAAAAGTATTTTAATACTCTATTGTCCGATTATGAAATTTTCAAATTTTGTTTCACATGATTTATGCGCTGTTCAATGGAATTGAGTTTTGAGAACAGTACTGAAAAACGGTGTAATTTTATACAAACCAAAATCATGTCAGCGCACCAAAAACGCGATACGAACATCATCTTAACATCGCCTTAAGAAATTTCCCCTTCTTTTTGTCTTTTGAATATGCATATTGATTTCTTTCTGATTCTAAAATTGCTTCACCTTATACATAACAAGATGTAGGGCCCCAAAAATCAACTTATTTTGAAAAATTATTAATTTCTGTTAAGAAAAAAAGATACATTAACTGCATTTAATTTAATTTATTTGTTTAATATTGTTATAAGGACAATAAACAATTATTTTATAGTCCAAAGAGTATTAAATAATGTGAGCCATAATAAAAATATAATAATAATTGTGAAAAATAATTTGTTGTAGGAGGGTCCCCATTCGGATTTCATTTTTGACTAAGGAAATCTTCTGGGGACAATGTTCTTAGAGTTTCTGCAGATATTTTATTTATTATTATTTTTATAATGTTACATCACAAACTCAATGAGAATTTTTTGTCCTGTGATTCAACATTTCATTTGTAACATTAGAAGTTTTCACTTTTGCTTTATATTTTTTCAATGTAGATTATTTCCGTGTTTGTTATTCAAAATTGTAAGTTATTAAATCCCATAAAATCGTTGTTAATTTTTAAAAAAAATTATTTTCTCAAACAACTTACGAGCTGTTTTTACAAGACGTGTATACTACTACACGAACGTGTGGCACCCGAACGAATACGTAATGAAATGAGTATTTATAATTCGTTCGTCTGACTTACGTTTGATTACGTAACGCTTTATGTATTGTCACACAGTAAGATTGCCAACGTAATGTTTTTCGCATTTTGTTTACTTTTTTCATATACAAATAACTCATTTTTCGTTGGTAGATGGCAACCCAACACTGTAAATGAAATATAAACAAAAACAGATAATTTTTGCTTGAAAGAAATATTTATTTATTTTGTTTAGAAAACAATAAAAGTGGCGATAAAAATATAATTTGTATAAAAAAAACAAAAATTTAAGTTTGATATAATTTTTATTAAAAATAAAAATTATGTTTTACTTTTAAATTTTAAAAATTAAAACCAAAAGTTTATTTTTCGATCTTTTATCATACATTATGATGTGAGCAAGATTATTCGAGTTCAAGATCATTTGTTTTTTGTTAAACAAAAAACCGTGCAATATTTATTTATTACTCAAAAAAGTTTTTGCCCGCTTTCTTATAGCAGACTTTATCTACTGACAGGTCCTTACAAAGTCTGCTATAAGAAAGCGGGCAAAAACTTTTTTGAGTAATAAATAAATATTGCACGGTTTTTTGTTTAACAAAAACATATGATCTTGAACTCGAATAATCTTGCTCACATCATAATAAAAATTATGTTTTTTTTTCGACCTTTAATTGTGCAATGAAAATGAAAATTATTCAAGTTCGAGGCCATACTCTATATTTCTTCATTAGGATATTGTCCTAACAAATAATCTATAGAGTTTTTTGTTTTCAAATTTATTATTTGACCCCTTCAGGAATGTGTTGATAGATCTATTTCGGGAATTTTCTAGGTTCCCATCATCAGAACACGTTTTGAAAGCGGTAACAATCCCATGCCAAATATCAAACATATATATGAACTAGTTTACTCACTACATGAGAACTAATATACATATGAGTTTGAAGTTAAAGATTATAACCATTGATCAAAAAATAAATTGAAAACTTGTTCGATGTGCAAGATCCACCTCTGGTGGATATTCAATACACGTTTTTTTGTTTCTCTCTCCTTTTTATATTTTGTTTAGTTTGTAAGCAAAACAGGGGAAGTAAACTTGGCGGTACTCTGCCTTTTATACAAGTTTGTTATAATTTTTATTAAAAATAAAACTTATGTTTTTTTTCGACCTTTAATTGTGCAATGAAAATGAAAATTATTCAAGTTCGAGGCCATACTCTATATTTCTTCATTAGGATATTGTCCTAACAAATAATCTATAGAGTTTTTTGTTTCAAATTTATTATTTGACCCCATGGGATTGTTACCGCTTTCAAAACGTGTTCTGATGATGGGAACCTAGAAAATTCCCGAAATAGATCTATCAACACATTCCTGAAGGGGTCAAATAATAAATTTGAAAACAAAAAACTCTATAGATTATTTGTTAGGACAATACCCTAATGAAGAAATATAGAGTATGGCCTCGAACTTGAATAATTTTCATTACAAAAATTTAAATTTAAATGTAACTGACACTAATAGAAAACAGATGATTTTCTATTGCTGATTTACTTGAATAAACATCACAACATTGCTAGATCTGTCAAAAAAACAGAGTAGTATTTGGAAGATGACAAAGCCAATTGTGATAATATTTTGTTGTTGTTTTTGTTATTTCTTTGATATTTTAAGTTTTGAATCACGCTCCTCGACGAGGACAAGAAATTCTCATTGAGTTTGTGATTTAACATAACAAATATCTCTAGATATTTGTTATGTTAAAAATATCTAGAGATAGGGACAAGCCTACCCGGGTAGGGACAAGCCTACAGCAGATTGTTTTCACAATTTGTTAAATAAGTTTTGGGACTTTAGCACATTTAATTACTATAAATACAAAAACATTTACAAATAAAAAGGATCGGGTCAATTGCCATGGGTTTTGATAGTGATTCCAGTGCCAGTGATAATGAAGATAGTCGTTTTTATTAAAATTTTTTGGTGAAAAGTGTTTTTTTTATATTAAATTGTGTTGCCTCTTTTTCTTTGACGAATACTTTTTTGTGACGTTTCAAATCGCAATGTGGAAACCAAAAAAAGAGACGAAAACGACAACTCTTACGTTTTCACTCAATTCAAAGTGACATTTGCGTTACAGAACGCCAAACACGAATTTTTTTAGTGACACGTCTTACAAAAACAGGCCGTTAGTTTTTCAGGTAATATCAAGAGAATTTTATGAATAAAATAAAATTTTCAAATGGAATAATGTTTGTACAAGTTATAAAATCGTAAAATTTTTGCAAGTGACTAAGGTCTAAAAGGATTAATAATTTCAATGAAGGAAGAAACCGAATACAACTATAACTGATTTTGTATATGTTTGTATTAGATAATTATATGTGTTACATGTATTACATAATTATATGTGCCCATTTCTCGCATAAAACTCTATAAAGATACATATTTAATAACGTATGATTATATAAAACCATCATATACATTTTTTTTTATCGGGTAGTTATGCTTACTACATTTGAAGATTTTTTTACTTGTTTTGGGTTGTTTTTACCACATTTGCGCTGTTGTTTTTTTTTTTTTTTTAAATACAATAATCTTTGTCACTTCTATCTACAAAATGAATTGATCTTTTAAAAAATATTTTTTTGTTTGATATCAAATATGCCTTTATATGGTGCCTTATATATAATACAACTTAAGATATTATTATATATGATATTAAATGATATAATTATATAAGATTCCTTATGTGACACAATATTAACACTATAGTTTAAAATATTAACACTATAGTTTAAAATAAAATATGATATGGTCAAACATAATTAAGTTTTTTCATGCCAATAAGATATAGTTTTATAGTGTTATATATACCCAGGTAGAAAAATACAATCTTTAAAACGTTTTAAAATCATTTTTCATGATGGTACAAGCGTTTTCAGAACATACCAAATTACAAGTTTAAAGCGTTTTGAGAATGTGCAAAATGATAACCCAAATTTACGGTCTGAGGATGGTATTTTATAACGTTCTCAAAACATTGCAAAACAAAATTTTTGAAATGCTTTTTCAATCGTTAAATAAGTATTTGCAGAACATTTTGGCTTACAGTTATTAAGCGTTATGAAAACGACCCAAATGATAACCGCTTTGAGGGTTGTAATTTTGAACATTGTCAAAACGCTCGAAAGACAAATTTTAAAGATCTTTATGAATTGTTCATAAATACCAATTTACAGTTTTAACGTTCTCTAAGCGTTAAAAAAGCTACAATTAAAGTACTTTGTCATTGTTTTCAACACAAATATCAGAATAATAATTTTAAACAATTTTATATATTTACATTTTGAAAAATAATATTTTTATTGAATTTAATGAAAATATATTTTAAAGTAACAAAATATAAATTAATAAGCTTGAAACATAAAAGTATTACTTCAGGGTTTTAAATTAAGGGAAATGTGATTTAGTATAAAAATTATAAACATAAAACATAATTTGACGAAACGATATTGTGACAACCACAAAAGGAAAAATAGATTTAAATTTGATATCCCAGCTGAAAAAGATCATATATTATTATATATGGCCCATGTATGAATATATATGATTATATATGGATTCATACATGGAAGCATATATGGAAATGTTTGTTATATATGGAAGCATATATTGAACCATATATGAAGAATTGTTGCATATATGTTTTCATATATGGAACCATATATGTAAATGTTTACCATATATGGAGCCATATATGAAAGTGTTTTCCATATATGGTTACATATATGAAAACATATATGAATGTATTATCCATATATACTACCATATATGGAAGCATATATGCATCATTTTCACATATGTGTGGTTTAATTTATAAATAAATTTATAAATTAAACTATAGTTAAAAGATTTTTGGATGAATCTTCTGTTCTATATTATCTTGATGTATACAAATATATTGACAAATAAAACAAAGTATTACAGTTTGGTATTATCTTTCATTATCTTTGATAGATCTATCAACACATTCCTGAAAGGGTCAAATAATAAATTTGAAAACAAAAAAACTTTATAGATTATTTGTTAGGACAATATCCTAATAAAGAAATATAGAGTATGGCCTCGAACTTGAATAATTTTCATTTTCAATGTATATAAAATATACATTTTTTATGTAAATATAATAATATATATTTAAGCAATAATTTTGTTAATAAAAATTGTATTTTCAAACTAACAATTGTTTTTGTTTTATGAAAATATACGTAAGTAGGAAAATATATGAACATATATGGGTAGGATATATATGGACAAATGTATGGACATATATATCCATATATGTCCATATATCCTCAATTTTCGGATCCAAACCATATATGGAACTCCATATATGTATATATCTGGGTCATATATGAACTTTTTCACCTGGGATATAAAAACATATCAATAAAATCAATGAAATTAAAAATCGAATATTCAAATATGAAATAAAAAGCCCTCTATTGGAAAATAGATATATTTCATTATATAAAAAATTGCATAAGAAACCGAGTTCGCATATAGATAGACCCCCTTATGACAGTGTTGTTTTTTAATCAGTAAAATATTTTGTAAAAAAAAAAGTATTTCTAAAGTACTATTGGCAAATGTTAGAAAAACGCTTTAACGCAATGGTTTTACATTGGTTTCATTTTATAAACCGTTGTAAATTTTGTACGATAAGAACTTCTAAAGTACTTTTTACAAACGTTGGAAAAACGCTTTGAACCAATGTTTTTACAGTGTTTTTATTTCACAAATATTTGTAAGTTTTGTATAAAAAGTATTCCTAAAATACTTTGTCCGAACGTTCGAATAGCAATCCAAAATAATGTTTTTTAAATGCTTTTTTTCGTATCATTTGCAATTATCGCTTTGGAAACGCTTTTATTTTAGTACCATCAAAACAAACGTTTTGAAAACTCTTCGTTTTTTGTACCATCCCAAATTTCTACCTGGGTAACCACATACATACTTATACATATATTCGCCTGATGACTAAATTATTTTTATTTTTTGTAAATATTTTTTTTTTTTTTTTATTTAAAATTAAATAATTTATCTGATTTAAGTAGTTCTATTTTAATTTAAAAATATCTAATTCTATTCAAGAAAACTTACTTATCTTCTTGGATCTAATTAAATACAATTAGGTCTTAACTTATCCCATGGAATATTTTGAGATTTAGCAGTATCTTAATTATATATTATTGGATCCCCCAATTTTGAGATATATTTTGGTATAATTTAATCCAGTAATATATTTGAGGGGGGAACTAATTGGATATTACTGGATATCTTAATTTTAGGATGAACTTAGATAAGACTTAATATCGATTAATATCAATTGGGATATGATTTTATATTTGAGATATATTTTTCAATGGGTATGCAGCATTTACTTGAAATTTATTAAATTACAAAACAAAAATAATCACCGATTTATGATATTTTTTATTCCATAATTCCCTAAGTCATAGATTCTGAAAAGTGTAATTTTAAGTTTTAGTTCTTCATTTTTTTTTTTCAAAGAGAAGCAACACTCGGGAAATTCTTCTTATTTATTTTTGTGTTGCATTTTTTGGAAATTGGATAGTGGAGAGGTGAAAGGTGGGGAAAGATGAAGGGCTTTAAACACTGTAAGTGCTTGCCATTTTGTTTCATAGCCATCATTATTTTACTTCGGTGGGGTTTAGTGCTATGGGAGCTGCGATACATATGAGGAATAGAAAACTCATTCATATTATTTTTCTAAATTGATGTTGCCGTCACCGGGAATCGAAGCCGGGACCATCTGTATAACAGTCTAACGAGCTGACCATTACGCCACAGCGCCCACAGTTCGAAATTTATCCAAACATTTTTATGGAACAAAGCTTGTTTAATTTGTTTAGATGTAGGCTATAAATTATATATAAAAAACAATTTCTATGTTTTCAAAAAACTTTAATTTTGGTCGAATAACTTCTTCCTGTAAAAATCTAACTATGAAAATTCTTCAGTAATTAATGAAAACAAAAATAATTACGATTGTCCTTATATGACGATTACAAACACTTTACCTATATTAAAATTTTTTATTTTTTTAAAATGCCCTTGAAAGAAATCTTAAAAATTCGAAAAATAAAAAGAATTCTTAGAGGGTTACTAGGCAGTAAAAAAATGAAAATGCCCGTAAACAAGTGTTATTATTCATTATTTCTAAACATAAAATTAAAAGCCCCAAAACTATATTTATCAATAATATTTCCATAATATTAGCAACCCTTTATTGTATTTTCCCTACCCACCCACCAAAACAATTTGTAAAAAGTTTTATTGAAATTTATAAACTGATTTTGTGTTAGATTTTAATTCAAGTAATCTCTTCCCAATTTAGAAAACCATTAATTAAACCCCAAAAAATACAGCGAAAATATTTAACAAAGCCATAGTCTGTGGTTTTTCAATTATAACAAAATTTTACAAACAAAAAAAAAAACAAAAAACAGTTGATTTTTATGTATCGACACATAAATATTTTCCGACTAAATGAAATTTTCCGTTTTGCAATTTTTTGTTTTTCTATTTCAAACCCATTTTGTATGGGGTTATATTTTGGATCAAATCTCTGTAGCGAAAACAAAAAACACTCAAACTCATAAATTAACAGTTTATGGCATATTCATCAGTTTGGTTTGAATTTCAACTATTATATGAATGGAATATAATATACGGTTCAACAGAATGATATCAAATTTTGATAGAAATATGTAAGGGAATGTTCTCCAATGTGGGTTGTTCTCTAAAGTGGACCTTTAGTGTTATTCGTGTTGTTGCATGAATATGTCAAAACTGTCATCGAGTTTAATATCCGCTATAACTATTTTAACGGATATTGGACATGAATGTCCACGTTTTTCTTGGTTTTATTATGTCGTTGCAAAAAAAGAATGTTAATATAAAAAGTGAATAACAAACAAGTTTTAACAAATTTTCCAAGTCGGATTTTTGTAGACGGTTAGAATTTTATTCACAATTTAATAAAACTAATTAAGTCCATAAATAATTATAATAAAAAAACAAAAATGTGAAAAATTTCATTTTCATAGTGTTCTCTAAAGAGGACGTTTGATATATTTTGTTTTTATTTTTAGTTTTAGTTACGAAAATTACCCAAGGACATAGCCTATAGGTATTTGGAATATTCCATTTTTTTTTTTGTAATAGCCCAAACATTAGGGAACATTCCCTTATATGATAAAAAAAAACACCACGAATTTGTTTGCCAGTTTCCCTGTTTTTTTTATTGTACAATAAATATAATTTTTCAAAAATAAAACAACACCCCTCCATTATTATTATTTTTTGGGAAAACACAGAATATGTGTTTAAATCCCTCTTGTTTATTTTTGCGATGTATTGATGATGTGAGTGTGAAAAACTACTGCATTTTTAATTGATTTATGTATGAAAATATACGTGTAAATACACAATCAACCGGATGGTATACGGGCTTAATATTTTTTTTTTTTATAAAATGTACAGTGTTGGAAAAAATATTAGAGACGATTGCTTGAACTTCAATAATTTGATAAAAATCTTTGTTATAAAGTAGAATTTTTATTTTCAAATTACGTTTTGGATTTAACTATTTTACTGGGTATGATACAGCGAACATTTTTTGTCAAAAAGTGTATATAATAGAAAAAACTAAAATAAAAACATAAATTTTATAAGTTTTTTTATTTTTAAATTATAACGAGCTCAAACATATTATCTAGGCTGACACCAGTATTTCGATATGGCGAAGGATCTTATCAGAACCCGAAGTTTTAGAAAAGCTAGAGCCTTCAGAATAGGCAGAGCTTTAACAAAAAAACCTATTAATCATCAATTTTGCTCCATTCTTAACTTCTTAGCAATCAAACACGTGGCTATGGTATTTTCCTAACAAGTTGTAGAGTGAAAAACATGTTCTATAAAGGCAATTTTTAGATCAATAGCCCATTAAATTTAAAATTGCTGAGCAGAGAAAACATGAAAATTTTAAAGATTTTTCACTGTAAAATCTTGATTATACAAATTACAAGAAAATAGCAAAGAAATTTGTATGAGCGGTCAAATAATGTTATGTTTTGTAGTTCTATAAATACTATGAATTGAAACTGGAAACTTTTAAAATAACACTGCAATCAGGATAAAAGGGAAAATGTAAGCTGGAAATTTCGTTTGGCATCTCCACAAGTAAAATGTTATCACTCAACGGCTATTAGACTTCGATAAAGTGGGAATGCATGGGAGACAAATGAAATTAATATACAAAATGAAATTTATATACAAAGTTATACAAAATGTATTCTTGAATATGTTTTCTCCCAGAAATTTATCATAATATTCTTAATCGAAGCAAAGTAGATGCTAAGAAAGTATTAAAATCAATTACTCGTGAATAAAAATAATAAAAGATTTATAATATGTCAAAAATATCACATAATTATTTAATCGTACTTATTATCGTCCCTTTTTGCAATCCTGGTAAACTCATTTTCATTGAATTGAATCGAGGAAATTTAATTGTTTAATGAAAGACTACTATCACAGATTAATACACAGATGTGAAACAAGTGACATATGTACAAATTTTTCATATAAGAAGTGATGTCAAGAGTGAGATAGAAACTAAAATCTATTTATACTTTGTATTGATATACCTTTCTCGTTTTCGTATTCGACTTCTGTACTTTCGATTCAAATCTGTGTGTAGTCTGTGACTACTATTTTTACAGGATCTAAAGGTTTTTGAAAAGAAAAAAAATCCGTTTTATAAGAAAGATTTTATCAAATTGTTGAAATACAAGCGTCCCTATTATTATTTCCCTTACTGTACCTATAATTTTTTTCAACTTTTTGAAGTATAATAAATATTAGTTTTCAATACTAGCATAAATTGGAATATACATATAAAAATATGTACTATATTTATTTAAAAGTTTTATTTGGCATAAGTTTAATTGAAAATTTACTACAAAAACGAAATTCAATTAATATTATCACCAGGGCAGCAAAACTAAAATTGATTTCAGCCAAATAATTTTTCGAATCAAAAAATTTTGCAACAAATAGCATCGATTTGTTGTTTCATAATTTTTTAAAATGTTTATTTTTGCATATTTTGCTATAAATGCATACTTTGACATTTTATGTTGCATATTTTGTAAAAATTAAAATTTATTTAAAAATATTGGATTTCCACGCTCTCTAGTAAAAAATCAATTTTTAAAAATCCACACATTTTAAATGTATATATTTTTTTTTTTTTTTTTGATTTTTAATGCAAATTTTTTTGATTTTATAGCATATTTCGACTTAAGTGCATATTTTATCGCATACTTTTCCGCATATTTCCGATATTTTAATGCATGAAAGTCTCTACCTGATTATAACTATTATCATTCAAAATTTGATTCCGCATAAAATTTATAAAATAGTCTATACAATTCTAACCTTTTTGAGAGTTAACTACGGATATACCTGATAAACCGTCGTTATATAAACGTCTCTCAATAATGTTAAACCAGTTAATTTAAGCAACTGATAACTTAAGCCTCGTACATTTTAAAACCCTTCAGAAGGGGAATGTTCTGATTGGAAAATATTTTTCTGTTTTTTTTTTTTTTTTTTTTTTCTTTTTGCCAACGCTATACATGTGGCGTTGCATGCATTTGACGTTCATAAAACTTTTTCATAGAAATTTTATTTAGAAGAATTTTAGAAAACAACAAATTTGTAAATTTTTTCTAAATATGAAGGGCAATACACAGGACCAATTTTTTTTGTTAAATAAAAGATACTTTGTTAATAAGATACTTTTTAAATAAAAGGTACTTTTCTAATAAAAGGTACATTTTTTATAAAAGGTACATTTTTGAAAAAGGTACATTTTTATTAAAAGATACTTTTTTAATAAAAATATACTTTTCTAATAAGAGGTTCTTTTTTAATAAAACGTACTTTTTTCATAAAAGTTACTTTTTTAATAAAATTTACTTTTTTAATAAAAACTATTTTTTAATAAAAAGTATTTTTTAATAAAAGATACTTATTTTTTAATTAATGTACTTTGTAATAAACGGTGCTTTAGAAAATCCTTAGATATAGGACGATCAATATGGTGTCCTAAATGTACAAAAAGGATTTTGGAGATTTTACGTTTTAGAAGAATAAATCAGTTTTAAAAATTTTGCCAGTTTTTAATACATTGTATGTAGTATTCTGGCGCGGATCCAGAAAACATTTTGTGGAGGAAAGTTACAGTATTTTTAACTCACTTTTTTTAATATTTTTTACATTGTTGTATTAAAAATTTTATTTTGGGGGACGAAATATCAAATGTTTCCTTCCCCTTGATACACGCCTGAGTATTGAAGTATACAATTTTACCAGTAAATTTTTATAAAATATGCCACAAATTTATTTTCAATCAATTTGAATTGCTTTATTATAAAAATTATACTTTATAATTTTTTCAAAATTAGACATCTGGTATGCTTTGACATTTTTATTGCTTTTGAATATTAGTAAATACAATCAGATATGATCATATGCATTGAAAATTATTGGAATTTGAAAAATTTTGTTGTGCAGTATGAACTGTATTTGTAAAATTAAAAGATAAGATCAGGAAATTTCCAAACTTGTAGAAACTTTTATGTGCACAAAATTGCTTCATTTTCTTTTTTAAGGTAAAATAAATTTATAATCTTTAACTTCTAGCTCATATGTTAGTTCTTCTAGATCATATGTTAGTTCTCATTTAGTAGAAAAACTAGGTTATATGAATGTTTGATATTTTGCATGGGATTGTTACTTCTTTCAAAGTGTGTTCTGATGATAGGAACCTAGAAAATTCCCGAAACAGATCTATCAACACATTCCTGAAAGTGGTCAATTAATAAATTTGAAAACAAAAACTCTATAGCATTTATAGTAATTTAATGTGCTAAAGTCCCAAAACTTATTTAACAAATTGTGAAAATCAATCTGATGTAGGCGTGTCCCTATCCGGATTTCATTCCTGCCTAAGGAAATCTTCAGGGGACTTTGTTATTAGAATTTCTAGAGATATTTGTTTTGGTAAATCACAAACTCAATGAGAATTTCTTGTCCTCGTCTAGGAGCGAGATTCAAAATTTAAAATATCAAAGAAAAAACAAAACAACAACAAAAAATTGTCACAATTGGCTTTGTCATCTTCCAAATACTACTCTGTTTTTTTGACAGACCTAGCAATGTAGTGACGTTTATTCAAGTAAATCAACAATAGAAAATCATATGTTTTCTATTAGTGTCAGTTACATTTAAATTTGCACAAGCACCTGCATATTTGTTATTTAAATAGATTATTTGTTAGGATATTATCCTAATAAAGAATTATAAAATATTGCCTTGAACTTGAATAATTTTCATTGTACAATTAAAGGTCAAAAAACATAATTTTTATTTTTAATAAAAATTACATCAAACTTGTAAATTTATTTCTTTCAACAAACAGAAAAATTTAATAATTAATTGGCCAGTGTTGCCATATTTAAATTTTAAAAAAATTACTAAAACCCCAATATTTTCTAAAAATTCTCAAAAATCATCTAAATTCAATAGATCAAAATTTGTATTACAGTTCCATAGATATTTACCTTACCAATAAATAAAATCATACAAAGCCGCAAAATATTAAATTCAACTGCAAATGCCACCGCTAGAGAGCGCAATAATGTGTACACAAAATTCAGAAAAAGCTTATTGAGCCAACATTACATCTTTCTACGAAATTTTGTCAAAAATGCAATGGAATCGATGAGTGTTAAAAAATGGGTTAATAAAATTGTATACATTTGAATAAGATTATTTGTTCACGCGTTGTAATGCTTTGGATATAAATTGCTTTTGTTATTTCAATTAATTTTGATCTCAATTTTCATATTCAATTATATTTTTAAATAATGCACATTTTACACATTTTCATTACACATTTTCTACAAAATTTCTAATTCACAAAAGTAAACTTGTTATAATTGGATTTTTAGCATTAGCAAAATTTATTTAGTTTTATACTTAAACGATTATAATGAACTTCGCACATAAATTTTTGAATTCCTTAGAGCTTAAAATTAATATAGTAAATCTAGTAAAATGAATCAAAATTGGCTTTTATTTCAGGGTACTTTGTTGCCAAATGGTAGCATTTTATCAAGTAGGTTGTGGGTTCAATTCATAGCACGGGGTCTGACTTTAACGTGTTAATTAGCATTATCTTTAGCATATTTTGCTTTTACGAATACTTCTCATAAATTAAATTTAAATTTATTTAATAATATTATCTCTAGTATATTTTCATTTTACAAAAACATCGTATAAATTTAATTTATTTCATTTCTAGTTATTAATTATTTTTAATCGCATTATAATCATCCTATTAATGATTATTAATAAATTAATAATAATCGTGTTTATTGTCATATGCTTCTATTTTTAATTAATTTATGTCGATATTTTTTTGTTTATAGAAATTTTAATCAAATCATTTATAACAAACAAATCTATAGCATATTTTTTTTTTTACATATTTTATGTTCTATTTTTATTTCAATCAAACATAAACAATCAGTATCAAATGGCTTCGAAGTTCCAAATGAAGAAAGGGAAGTTGGCCAATATAAAGATCATAAATTAAAAACATGACAGATTTTCTAAAACAACATCTGAATTCAAAATAAAATCTTCCAATTTTAAGCTTAAAATCAAATTTGTTGAAACTAATATGCTTTTAGTTAGAAATTAGTAAATTTAAAAATATTTTAAAATAATTTGAACAATCACAAGTTTACAGTTAAATAATAGATGTTTTATTTAAGAAAGGGCCTAACTTGTTATAACGAGAATCCAAAAACTAAAAAAAAAATTGCATTATAAGAAATTTTACATTGAATTTTTTCTGATTTTTATAAAAAAAAAAAAATCAAATTATGAAAAAACCGATATAAGACCTTTCAACTTTTAGCCATAAAATTAGCCATTATCGTGCTTAATACAAAAAGTATTCAAAATTTTTATTTTTTTTTTTTTTTGTGGGCAGTATTTTTCAATAAATTTATTACACGCCAACTATAATGCCATTTTGAGTTCTACCTACAAAATATATCGTCTTTTACATCTTTTTAGTTAGCATATCTTCCCTTCTTCCCTAAAACTTCGTATAAATTGTGAAAAATTCAACACTGAAAAACGACTATATAAAAAAAATCTATTTGATACATTTAAGTAAATAAAAACTCAATTTATTTTATAAATCTACAGGAAATTGTAACATATATAATCCACTAAACTACAAAAAAATCTCTAGGGGGTCGTGGGGAGTAAAACGTCGAAAAATGTCTCCTTTCACTCAACATCAATAAACAAAAAAATAACGAACATTTGATGTATGATAAATATTTGATTTATAACTTGTTGTTTAATTCAAATACAGACAAAAATTCGTACTATACACTGCACAAAAAAAGTTAGTAGTAAAGTAAGTAAAACGTCTCGTAAATCAGCTAAATTTTAACTTCCAGCTAAAATTTAACTTATTTTTTTATCCAGCTAAAATTTAACTTATTCTTATTCAGCACTTAACTGTGTTAATCTTATATTTTATTAATATTTTACTAATGTTTTACTAATTTATTTTGCTAAAAAAAATTGTGCTGATACTCACATTAATAGTGCGGACGACAACCAGATTGATAAATATACGCGAAGTTTATGTAGCGGCATGTCAAGATGTAGTAGAGAAAAGGAAAAATGATACAAAAAGTACAACTCTTGTAAGACATAAAAAAATTAACCGTAGAAGATTTTTGTATCTGTATAAAACATAATTGTTGATTAAAACAACTTAAATTTTTGTTTGTCTCCTACTTGTGAAAGTAATTATCTATTAATTAAATTAAAGACAAAATTAAGTATTTAAATTTAATAAAGATTAGATTTGTGTTTGCAAACTAAATGTTTATAATGATTACTAATGTAGTGTGGCACTTTGAAATTGCAAACAAATATACGTTCAGGTAGACAGACTAAATCGAAAGACAAGGACACTCATCTAAGGTTTTTTTATGTTTCCTTTTTCTTATTGCAAAAAAGGGTTGCATTTCATATTTTTGTATTTTTCATTTCGTTTCTAGAATTATCTAAGGCATTTTTTTCCTTTAAAAGATGCCATCATTTCGACAACCATTAATGTAAGTTGTTGAAAGATAATTTTGTTTATGTTATATATAATTATTTCTTTATATTTTCAGATTTACATTAATTCGTTTCGTCAATGTGGAAGAATGGACATTTTTTATATTTTGTAACGTATTGTAAATTTGTTTTAAAAGAATACCAATTTTTTTTTTAAGATTTCCAGCAAATAAACTAACTGAAGTATAAATTTTCAACAAATTTGTTGAGTTTTTTTCAGTGTACTAATATTTAGCAAAAAGTTTTTTTTAGCTATTAGCAGGAATTTTTAATTTTTAATCAACTAAGTGTTAGCCAAACTTTTGCTTAATATACTTATTTTTTGCTAATTTTGCTGACATTAGTAACTTTTTTTGCTGACTATACTAACTTTTTTTTTGAGTGTAGTTTTAAAACTAAAATGGATTTTTGTCAAATGGAAGAACAGGGTTTTTCTTTGCAAAGTATATTATTTTTTTAATAGAATCCTTTGTTGAAAATGTTTAAAATGAAAAGAATGATAAAACTTATAAAGAGGAAAATAATTAAATTTTTATGTTCAAAGGATATCAAAATTATATAGCAATTTGTTTGAAAAATGTAACATTTCAAACATTACGACACCAAAAAATAAAAAGTTTTTCATATAGAGCAAAATTAACAATATAAAATACTTTGTTCAATTGACACATAAATTAACCACTGACGAGTCCCAGGAGGGGGACGAAACTGCGGCAGTCTGGTGTATCCCTTGTGTCCGTAAAATTTTTCAATAAAAATGTTTTTTTCTTCTTCCTGTAAAGAGACTAACTAAAAAAATCAAAAATATTTATGTTTTTAAGTATTTTTTATATTTCATAATTTAGAACAGTTTGAACATGAATTAATACACACTTTAACTGCAAAGGATATGATCAAAAATATATACGACAGCATATTGAAAGCCGATTGGCAGTTTCCCCTTTAACTTCTAAACTATCGGCTAGGGTTGTCATTTTTATGAGCAAAAATATATTACTCAGTGAACGTGACAAAAAGATCAAAATCAAATCAATCAAAATTTCAAATGGCTGATATGATTTTTGAAAAAAAAAAAACTGATTCGATTAATGATTATTAGGTTAGGAAGTTCTGCAGATATTAAAATTAATTTAATTTTTAAACTTTAACTTTTTTATGATTTTTTTTATGTTTTGAGAGATTTTATTAGAAAAATTATCCGTGTTTTTTTTTTGTTAAAATTTAACTTGGCACACACAATTTTATATAGCCAGCTGGTTCTTTTTTTTTTAGCCATAAGTGGATAAGTTTTGGAGGTCGCTGATATCAAATATGAAGTAATATTTTTAAAACTTAAATTTATCAAATTCAAAATGGCGCAAGAAATTAAAAACAATTTAAGAAAAATATTTCGATATAATAAAACTTTCATGTAAAACAAAATTTCAGCAATAAAAAAAATTTTGTAAAAAGATAATTAGCGTTTTTTTTTCAATCGATGGATTTTTCACCGATTTCTCAAATTGACTCTATATTAAATCACATATTTTAAAATGAAAAAACATAAGGCTATGGACATTTTGTTACACACAGAGACATAAAGTGCCAACCGAATTGAAAAGGGTATTTTAAAAGCAACAACTTATAAATTCAGTTAGAACAACGATATTAACATTAGATCACTGAATATTTTGGGTGTTGCAACTAAAATTCAGTTGAATTAACCGAACTTTGTTGTGACAACTAATGATCGGTGGGACCAAGCGACTGAAGTTGATAATAACCGAATTTGAGTCGTAGTAACCAAATTTCAGTTGGCAAATATTTAAACCTTTCTCTGTGTGTACTCGAGAATTTTATGAAACTATCGGTTAATGCCCACTCAATTAGTTGGTCCAAATGATAAAGGGAATATTAAATCTTCCTTTAAATATTCATTTCTAAAAGCATTTCAGAGACATAGAAGTAAAAAGCAAATCTTATCTTTTTTACATTCTTTTTACAAAATTGAAGTTTAGAAGAATTCTTTAGTTCCAAAATATCCCATAGAATTAATTTAGATATATTTGTATCAAATTAGATTCAAAATGATAAGCCATTTTTTGGTGTATCGTCTTAAATATTTTAGATTATATTGCATCTACCTAAAGCCAAGATATATTAAATTTTTAATAAAATATAAAACAAAATAATAGTAAAATATAAAACAAAAAAATAATACACAACCTAAAAAAACAACAAAATATATGTACACACACAAAAAAGAAGTTAATATAAAAGTTACTAAAATGTCTTCTAAATCAAGTATACAATTTCTCGACAAATTTTTTTCTAAAATTTTGTATTCAGCTAAAGGGTCCGCCAAATAACTTTTTTTTTGTTGAACTACTGAACCAATTGGACTTTTTATGGCGTCATACCAAGGTCCTTATGCTAAATTCGTCTCAATGATGTCTCCGAAATGTTCAATTGTTGAGAACGACGGTGAATCGATGTTGATGGCGCTTCACGGACACTCTCTGCCACAGCAGCAATATTCTCGGGTGTACGCACTGTTTTTGGCTTTTCGCGCTTTGGTTTATCGATGAGGATGCCAGTTTCTTTCACTTTTTTCACAAGATAACGAACATACGGACCATATTCGTTCAGCGGAAGGATAAAACTAATTATCTGTCAAATCAGACATGAGCTAAGTGTTACCATTCACGAAATAAGCACTAGTTGAAAAAAAAATAAACGTTAGATGGCGGACCCATTATAATTTTAGTTATACTTATTCAGCACTTAACTGATTTGAACTAATGTTTTACTAATATTTTACTAACGTTTTAATAATTTAGTTTGCTAAAAAAAAAAATTGTGCTGATAAGCACATTAATGTGTTGAATGACAAAGAGATTGAAAGATATACGCATAATCAAGTAGATGTAACGGCATATCAATATGTAGTAGATACGAGGAAAATGATACTAAAAAGTACAACTCTTGTAAGGCATATACAACTCTTGTAAGACATATACAAAAAATCAACCATGGACGATTTTTGTTTCCGTTTTTCATAAAAAGGTCACTAACAATGTTAATGCATATGTAGATTAAAAAAAAAACTTTAATTTTGTGTTTTCACCTGCTTGTCAAAGTAATTGTCTATTAATTAAATTAAAGACAAAATGAAATATTTAAATTTAATAAACACTAAATGTGTATTTAGAAACTAATTCCTTAATGTAGTGTTATCAAATTGCAAACATATATATGCTCAGATAGACAGACTAAAGCGACAGACAAGGATACAGATCTTGGGTAAATTTTTAAGTTTCATTTCCTTATTAAAAAACGGGTCGAAACTCCGTATATTACGGAAGTTTTTAATATCTTAAAAAAATATTTTGCTATATTTAAACAAATATTAAAATATTTTCTTCTCGAAAGACCCCCCCGCCCCACACCTAATATTATTTAGAATAATAAATATTTATTATATCACACCGGTTCTTCTAAACTGGGTCAACTCAAAATTTACAAATTTTCAGTAGAGGCAAAAAACTGTGTTTTTTTAATACTACTCTTATATCACAAAGAGGGTTACAACTGTATTTTTTTGCTGAAAGAATGTAGAAAATTATGTAAGATTTTTGTAAGGGTAGATATATATGACCACTATATATCGTTTTCTTGCAAAAGAGTGGTGTAATGGTTAGCGCGTTGAACTGTTACACAGATGGTCCCGGGTTCAATTCCCTATGACGACAACATCAATTTAGAAAAATAATATGTATGAGTTTTCTATCACTTATATGTATCGCTGCGCCCACCTTCGGTGTTCCCATAGCACTTAACCCCACCGAAGTAAAATAATGAATCAGGGCTATGAAACAAAAAGCTTCAATAAATTCGCCAACTCTACATCAGGTGGTGAGCAACAACTGTTTTAAGACTTATCTACTCGCGCAATTACAGTGTTGCCATGTTTGAAGCCCTTCATCTTTCACCACCTTTCATCTCTCCACTATCCCCTTTCCAAAGAAAGCAACACATTAATTGATAGGAAGAATTTCCTGAGTGTTGCTTCTCTATATAAAAAAAAAAGAGTGAAAATTGAAAACTTTTGAGTTGACTCCCTTTAGGGAAACCGGTGAGATATATACAAAAAGAACAAACATAAAATAAAGTCTGGATATTGATACTTAAGTCATTTAATATTTATGTGAATTTAAACCAGAAAATTCTCAGACAATTTAACAATAAACTCATATTTGTTAAACAAAAGAGAGACGGGCATCTAAAAAAAAAAAAACA
Organism: Delia radicum; assembly: GCA_021234595.1. Classification (NCBI taxonomy): domain Eukaryota; kingdom Metazoa; phylum Arthropoda; class Insecta; order Diptera; family Anthomyiidae; genus Delia; species Delia radicum. Next base: position 78,297,298 of record CM037854.1, on the reverse strand, counting down.
AAAAACTCTATTCTAAAAGAACAAACAAAAGCACTAGAAACAAAACTAACGATATATAACACCACAAAACTAAACAACACTAGTCGTTGGTACTAACAAGACCACCCGGTTAAAACTGAAGAAAAAAAGTAACAAGATAAATGAAGCCAAACACTAAAATGGACAAGACAGTGGCAGCAAAAAAATGAAAAAAGAAATATAACTAAAACAAAACAATGACAGCCACGAAAATTTAGAAAAAAAAAATGTGAGACAAAAAATTCCCCATGTTTTTGTGCAGCTTTAAGAAAATAATGAGAATTTTTTTTTCTAAGGATAAGTTTTGCACAAATTTAAGTTGCGTATACATAAATTATTAGAAATCCCAGTTAAAACAGAAGAAAAAATACTTATTTAACGCCTTTTTTGTGAGTTTGACAAACCCTTAAATACAACAGAGACAAATATGCTGGAATACATTAAAAGGACGAAGAATATAAATGTATATAAACAACATTAACACATAGATAGATACACACACATTCATGCATACATGTACAATTATTTACTCATACTTTTGGTAATTAACCCTATAAAATCCTGATTGATCCCAAACATTTCATGGTAATATTTTAGATCTAATTGGATCTAATTAGATCCAAAGAGATAAGTAATTGGCAGTGAATCAAATTAGATATTTTAAAATTAAACTGGATCTACTTAAATCACGTGACTTATATGGGCTATTCTCAAAAATATTTAAAATTGGTGTTAAATTTTTTTTTTAGCTTTATCTCACATTAATTTTAGCTTTATCTCATATTAATTTAATACTGAAGTGGGTTAAGCAGTGTCAATTGTCCTAAAATTACCAATAATGTGACTGGTAAAGGGAGGACCGATCCTGTGGCACACGCAGAACCGGTCCCATTCTCCATAGGGATCTAATCCGTGCAACACTTTCACCAAGTGAAAAATTTTATAAATATAAAAATTCTCAAAAATAGTTTTTTTATTGAATTCAACCAAATTTAGCACATGAAAATATTTTATAGCGTTTTGATTTAAATGTACTTAATACCTTATTTTGTGCTATCTATACAAAAATCCTTTGTTAAATTCTGTAGTGTTTCAAAATATGTAATTTTTGCATGTAACTCGCTTTTTACGCGATATTTAAAAATGTTAATTTATTTTAGAGGTACTGAATTTAACGTAATCAGTTGAAGATAAAATGTATATTCTACAAGTATGTGCAGTTTTTTAAAATTATGCTTTTTAATACTTTTACTAAACTTCATTTGATCCATAAAATATTTATTTCTTTAAATTTATTAATGCTACCCAGGTTTTGTGTTAAAGCATTCCCAATTGGTACAAATTATGGTAATTTTGACAAATTTTGGGCAAAAGTGTCGATGTGTAGGGCAAAACGTATTTAGATAAAAGAGGAAATTTTCTAGCACACATTCTCTTTTGAAAAAAAAAAAATGATGAAGGCGGTCAATTATATGCATTGCCATTATTATTTTTAGGTTTTTAAAATCCGTCAATATCATTGGTTGCTATATAAAAAAGCGAAAGTAAGTTATGCAATTTTTGCATAACTTTCAAAAATTCCATATAATTTTTTCATTTAAATTGTTTTACATCGTCACCTAAAATCCAAAAGGCCGTAACTACACTTTTTAGTTTTTTACAGCGAAGAGAAAAAACATTATAAATAAACTACATAAGGCATAGTATCCAAATTTTAGAATTAAGCTTAAGAAACAAAAAAGAATTTATTTCTAAAAAAAAATTCATGCAAAAATATTAGTTTTTAGTAATGTAGTTACAGCCTTTTTTTATGAAACCCAAACGCCTTAACTCCAATACAAAAAAATGTATGCCAAACTTAAAACAAACATTTAAGATAAAAAATACTGCTTTTCGGCAGTAATTTAAAAAGGTTTTAGTGAATTTATGTATTTTTATATACAGTGCCGGACAAAAGTATTCACACAGCAGCAAACTTTATTTTAAATCTTTTATATTTTTAAAATGAAAGCTATTAGCCGTATAAGGTATTCAGCAAAATTGTTTATTAACTTATTAGTAATTTAAATATCAGAAGTAAGGCTCAACTGAAAGAAGTACTGTTGCAAGAATAGCGAAATATTGGAGCTGATGTTACGAAGAAATTCGTCCATTCTATGGCAAGAAGATTAAAAGAAGTCATAGCAAAGAAAGACTACTCCACAAAGTATTAAATCATGTGAAATTTAATTTTTTGTACAAACATTTGAATCTGTGTGAAATAGTACTTTGAATTACATATTTAGTTTTTTCTTATAATATAACATACTAAGAATATGTTTTTTGTTGTATTGTAATAATTTATAAGTTAATAAACAATTTTGTTGAATACCATATCCGGCTAGTGGGCTTCATTTTAAAAACATAAAAGGTTAAAAATAAAGTTTGCTGCTGTGTGAATACTTTTGTCCGCCACTGTATTTTTAAAAGAAAACGCATTTTAAGTATTTGAAAATTTTCGAGAAAGATTTAAAAGTTTAATTTATTTATGCCGAGAAAAGAAAATAAAAAGGGAACGACTTTTTGATTAATTAATATATTGAAATTGCAGTTATGGTCTTTTGATTTGCGTTAACAAAATCGATATTTTTGGAGGAAGGGCAGGTGTATTTTGGTTAACTACATACATCATAATCAATAAATTTTGAATTTTTTGTTAGTTACGGCGTTTTGGATTTTAGGTGTAAATTAATCTGATTTTATGTTGTAAAATAACAGAAAACTCAGCTCAAGCATCAAACTTTCCTATTTAAAACTAGACTGCGAATATGCCATGCAAAAAACTGCTTTTTTAACAAAATTCACACTTATGTTCCTCAACGTTTGTGACGGTCGTACTCTTTATATGTTAAGGGCACATTAACTAGACATATCTCCAACTGTGCAGAATTACAAAACTAATGAACTATTGTTTTCAAATTTGTATTCCAAGATGTCAGTGTCCGGTATAAAAAACACCAAAAATTTCAAAACTGAAAAAATAAATTGGTTACAATTTTCGATTTCCCTGTATTTATTTGTTAGGTGATAACACGCCAATAATATACATATTAAATGTATCTCTCAAGTTTTGCGAGATTGTGTAATACTTAATGGAATCCAAAAGTTGAAAGCCGCAAACAAAATAATAAAAACAGCCAAAAAGGTGAGCTTGTTTTAAGCGATTTTTGTTTTAATCTTTAATTTTTGCATAACGATAACAATTAGAAATATGGACCTATGTCCATGCACTTCCACGAGTTAAAGTCTTGATAGTTCAAACTATAACCCGATTTTCCAATATATAAAAATTATAAAAGTTATTGAAAAATGAAATCAGTTGCAAAGGATTTAAATATTTTTGACATTATCCCATAAATGTTTAATACATAATTTTTTAAAAATATGTATATCAATATTTTTTACTCGGGTTTTTAATTTTGCTTTTTTTCTGCTAATTTTAAATAATTTTTTTTGTTTAAGTGAACATAATTCTTATTGAAATACTGATACTTAACCCTCAAAATATATTTTGAAGTGCAATAAATATAAATCCAAGCAAAAACTGTAATTTTAAAATTTTTAATTTGCTTGAAATTTAAAATCGTCATAATTTTTGCGCCGTTATAGATAAATGACTAAACATCAAAAGATGATTCATACAAAATATAATTTCAAAAATATTTTACATCAAAGTGTCGAAAATTTTTGAAGTTCATCATATACTTTTTTTTTTGATCGGGTGCATAAGCTTTTGTTTTAACTGCCATTTTCAGAACATTCTACCATTAAACTTTTTTAATATAAATATTCCTTTAAACCTGTCACCACTACCCATCTGAGGGTTAATAAACAATTTAAGGACTTGGTAACAAGCTAACAAAATAAATTCTTTAGAGACCTCTTAAACAAAAAAGTAAAAAAAAAAAACAAAACACAAACTGGAAAAAAGTAAAAAAAGAAAAAAAAAAACTGTAACAAAAACACAGTCATGAAAATAATCTTGTTACTAAATAACAACAAAGATTAGATTATGACCAAAATGATTTTAGAGTAGAAAAGAGATTATTATGGTCGTCGCAAAAAGTAACAAAAGGACATTCGATTAACATAAAAACTAAATTATGGTTTTTCAGGGGGATAATAAAAATATTATAATATATAGGATTTTATTTATTTAGAACAATTTTTTATGACATTTTTTAAGATTTTGAAAAAATATTTTTTGGAAACTTTTTTGTTTCTGCAATTGGAAAACATTTTTTAGGATGGGTAGAAAGAACATTTTTTAAATGAAATAAAAAACCCCAAGGACTTAAGTTCTTGAATATTTTAGGAAATCTTAACGAATTTTTTAAATATGTAAACATTAGGGTGGCAGTTATGTTTGTATATTTAGCTTTTGTTTTTAAAATAAACTAGGCCTGGATTTAACTTCTACAGAGAAAAAAAATCACAGTTAAACTAATTATTATATAATATTTAAATTCCAGATAAAAAAGTTATATTATAAATATAATATCTCATTTAATATATTTTAAACCAAATTAATCTCAAAATGTTGGCATCCATTACTATCCAATTAGATCCCTTAAATATATTACTGGATTGAGTCAGATTAAAATTGATCTCAAAACTAGGGGATCCAATTGTATTAAGAACCTGAGAAATCGCAAAATATCAAACGGAGTTAATTTAGATCTGCCTGGATCAGAGTAGATATGACATGTCACAGGAACGGTTTAAAAAAACATGTTACAGAAATAACCCCAAAGAATATGCCACATAACTGTCGCAAGAGACTTTTATACCGGTCACGTATAGGTAGTTTAGAAACCGATCATAACTTCACCTACCACAGGACTAGTACTTTCAGAGCCATCACTGGATAGAGTCTTCTAAACCGGTCCTTTAGAAACCGAACCTCTTTTCACCTATAGCGTGATAAGATTTTTAGGAACCGGTTCTGTTTTCACACATAGCAGATCGATTGAAAGATAGGGCACCTAGCTGACCTCTCGAATTCCAATCTAAATGTATATTATTCAGTAAAAAACTGGTGTCAATTATGTATAATTTCGCACAACCGAATTTTTTTGCCTGTCTAAATAAATATTTTAGCAATATCAATGTTTACGTATATGTGAAATTTTGAGAAAATTTTGTATAGCGTTCAATAAAAATATTTTAAAGTAATTAGCGTTTTTTTTTATTACGCATATTTGGCAGGTTTTATATAAATGTTACAAAATGTTCCCTGTATTTTTGCTCAGTCAAACATGTCCTCTTTGGCACAAAACATGTCAATTTACATGACCATGGTATGTTGCTAAACATTGTTTAAGCATTTGATTAGGTAACTTTACATACTTTATATCTAGAATATTATGTAGGTAAAGAATACTATGTAGGTTAAGACCACTGCTAATGTAGTCAAAATCAAATGAAATTTCACTTGAAGAACCGACAACTTACATTTTAGTAAATCCAACTAACATAGTCATTTGTTTTTTACTGTTCAAAAAATGAACCACAATTGTAATAAAAATAAAACACACTCAAAATAAACAAGCTTTTATTTGGTTTATTTTAATAAATTAAAAAGTAACTGTACAAAATGAATATAAAAACATAATACAGTAATTTGATGTGGTTTGTTTTTTTTAATAAACGACATATGTTGTAAAAAATTAAACTTTTTCTACAAATGACTGTTTTTTTACTCAAAAATAAAGATACTGTATTGCCAGACGGGCTGGACTAGACTGAATTATCCAGTTTTTTTTAATGCTTGTCCAGTGTCCAGCTAAAATGAAATTTGTTCAGCTAAACAGAAATACAAAATCTTTTCAAGTGTTAGATATTAGAGTTAATCACGAAAATTTGATTTTGGGATATCATCACTTTTTTTAAGGTTTTTACATCAATAAAAATAATGGTGTAATTATTTTTTGTTTTAATTTAAACTCCTTACAAAATGCTGATTTAAGAGTAATGTATTTACATTAAGTGACTGTATAATGATTTAACATTTATTTTATACAGTAGTTTTGTTTTTATTTGAAAAAATAAAGCAAATAAATGTTTTTTTTTATTTTTTTTTCGCATATGTGGTTAATTTTTACTACAATTGTGGTTCTTTTTTTGAACAGTAAAAAACAAATGACAATGTTAGTTGAATTTACTGAAATGTAAGTCGTCATTTCTTCAAGAGAAATGTCAGTTGTTTTAAACTACATTTGCAGTGGTCTTTACCTAAGTAGTATTTTAAGTGTATAGTCTACCTAATTCTCTCCATCGTTTCTCTCAAATAAAACAGAAATAAGAGAAATAATAGTCTTTCAAAGTCAGTTTCAACAGATGTCGAAAATTTTTGAAATTTCTCATATATTCTTGAATTTATAAACTTAAATTAATAAATGTTTATAAAATGTTTCCTATTAAAATGTACATAACTAACATGCATTTCAGCCATATACTACAGCAACAACAGGACATCCTTAGAATTATAAATTTTACTTATGCAGCAACAGCAGTGCAAAAAAAAAGACAACAATATTAAAATAGAAAAACCATAAATATATGTTAAAAACATAAAATGTTTAACATTAACATATAAATTTTACTTATAACATAAAAGACTGGTTTCAAATATATATATGTATATAATATATAAAAAACTTGTGCCACAAAAAAAGAAGCAATCACTGCTTCATAACAGGGAGTTTTAACATGAAATAAATTCATATAAGAAAAAACCGCCTGAATTGAATAAAAAGCCTAGTGACGACATGACAACAGTTAGGCTATAGCGTAACGGAAATACTTGTATGCCAAATACTAAGAAAGAACGAAAAAAATATACGACATATAAGGACACAAAAAAACGTAAGCATAAATTCCTTTTACTGCATAGCAATATATATGCAGAATACAAAAATATCGAAACAGGAACGGAAATGCCAAAAAAACTAAATTTTTGGTGACTTTTACTTATGAATTTTGCGAATTTTTGCCAAAAAAAATAATTTTTTTTTCCGAAAATGCAAAACAAATCAAAGTACGAAAGATAGAAAAAAAAAATTCAAGAAAAAATTGTATAAATTTATGTTAAAAAATGTATGAACAATTTAACATAAACTAACAAGGAAATATGGCAGATTTTTGTTCAAACACTATAAGGATATAAGGAAGTTATAAATACATTGAGCGATATTGTCATGGATGACTTTGATGAAAATTTAATATTTATCATATTTTCATGTGAAGCACAAAAGTGTGTTAAATTTCATGGTGATTGTATTGAGAGAGTTTCAATGTAGGGGGATATTCTCTCACTATTTGTTAAATCAGTAGATTCAATAGATTACATTTTCCAACATGAATTATTGGACACAATTTGCGCTTTCAGTGTTAGTATGTTTTAGTAGTTAAAATTATTAAAATGTATTTGTAGCAACATGTTGCATAATATATTAAATCAGCAACATGGTACTTGCAAAATGATAATAAAATTAAAGATTTATATATTCGTTTTCTTTATAAATTCACTTAGGGCAGCAAGTTGCCAGCAACATTCCTATTAAGCTTTCCATTTATTTATATTTAAAACGACGTAATGATATGTTAAAGTCTTGTATACAAATTTTGCTAGCATCAGTGTTGCTATCAACATGTTGCTAATTTTCTGCAAGACCATCTTCTACACAAATATATTTTGTTTAAGTACTAAGTATACAACATGTTAAGATCATGTTAAAATATTTTAACAAGAACATGCTGCTTCATTTTTTGTTAGAAAATGGTCTACATATAAATCAATTGTTTTTGAAAGTTTTCTAATTAACCATTATAAAATTATGTTACCAATTAATATGTAGATAAAACCTAAATTTAGCAACATGTTGCTAACAATATTTAAATTAATGATTTTATGATTTTGTTTACGATCTTATAATTAAACAAAGAGTAAAAATTATAATAAAATTAGAAAAATAATATTTAGCTTATTAATAGACGAAAAATCCAAAACATCCCAGCAAAACCACACATTACCAAATCATGGGTAAAGTAATGTATCGCCATAGGGCTTCATGCCCTACTTTACACGTTACTTCACTGATGAATTTTGCAGGCGATGAGCCTCAAGGTAACTCATTATCTTGTAGTGGGTAAAGTAACTGGTTACTTATATGGTTACATGGCGGGAAAAAGTAATGTGTCTATAAATAGATTTTCATAAAAAAAATGGATAAAAATTTTTTTTACAGATATTTTTTTTATTTAAATAAATAACTTTTTTTTATTAAATAAATAACTTGTACATGCTGGGATTCGAACCTGGGGTCTCTGGTATTTAACAATTAGTTAGGCGGGAACTCTACCAACTGAGCTATCGATACATACAATATTTTATTGCTTAACATGTAGATGAGTTGTTGTGCTTCGTGTTTTCGTTCGTGATATCAAAAATATACACCTTACCATTATGCTTACAAAAAATCACAAAGTAATGTATCTATAAATAGATTTTCAAAAATATATATTAATAATTACTTTACGTTTATAATTCATGCATTATGTAATTGATGATCGGTAAGTCATTATATTATGTTTTGAAGTAATGTAAAATGTAATGAGGTCTCATTACAAGGTAATCCATGAGTGTCCAATTATCGGTAACTCATTACTTCTTGTTGGAAAATAATGATACGGGTAGGGAGTACACATTACAAGGTAATGCATTACTTTATCGCACCCATTACCAAAGTTTTGCTGGGATGTTAAATTTTGTAATATGCTGCTAGCAATATATCATTGAAACGTTTATCAATATTTATATCAAAAATGTTGACATCTTATAAAAAATGTTACTAGTAACAAGTTGTATAATTTGAGTTAGTTAAAAAATTCATTCACAGATAGAGAAACTGCACTACCTATAACTCACACAACAAACACCCGAACTCGGGGAAGCTAAAGAAAACATTTTTTTCTAAAAAAATATGGCAATATTTTGGCATATTTGGCATATTTCCTATCTGCTTTTACATATGTTGTGGGACTCAAAATAGATTTTCTGTACACCGAAAAGTAAACGTCTACATATGTGGACGTACTTTTGTTGCAAAACATGTTATATAAAAAATATTGAAACCATTAAACAAATTTTGATTCTAACGTTTTCCAAACTTACATAAATTTCCATCAATAAATGTATTTAAAAAACTTAAGTAAAGCAACATTTCGTTTGCTACATTTTTTAAAAAGTTTTATTATTTCTTTTAATTTCGCATTTAGAAAAATTTATGAAAAGAAAGTTTTAGTAAAATGTTGCTAGTATTATTATTGTGCAACATTTTGCTATGAAGACTTCAGTAAAACTGAGTGAGTTTTTTCTTATGTAGTTAATATTAATTAAAATAACCTGTTGCGGAACAAGTAAAAATTTGCACGATTGTTGCTAGGAAATTTAGCAAATATATTACAGATTCCATATCTGAAATTTTAATAATTGTGGGACTAAGAAGAGATTTTCGTCCATATATGTGGACAAGGATTTGAAGAGGTTAAAAGTAACATTTTGCAAATCATGTTAAAATACTCAACATGTAGCCAAAAATGACCATAACTATTTTTAAAAACTAAAAAAAAAAAAAAATTTAAGTCATCTAAAAATGGTTCTAGCAACATGTCGCTTATGATTAGTTGCATATAATTCCACACATAATCAATTGTTTTCAACGTTTTTTAAACTAAAAAAAAACATCCATATATAAAATTATATAAAAAGTTTTAAAATTTATTTAAGTTTTACATTTAAAAAAAATATATGAAAATAAAATTTTTTTAAATTATTGCTTGAAAAGTTTTAGAAAAACTATAGAATTTGCTTTTTAGTTTCTTTTTAAGACTCTTTATAGCCATATGTTGCTAAACAACTCAAAATCAGCCTCATGTTGCTTGTAACATTTAGCTAAAACTAAAATGTTCGAATTTTCTAATTCTTATATTTTTTATTTTGCGCTTAGAAAAGCTTATGAAAAGAAAGTTTTAGTAACATGTTTCTAGCAACATTTTAATTTTATTTATAATGCAATATGTTGCTATAAACATCTAAGAATTAGTTTTTAAGATTGTTTACAGCAACACGTTGATTAACAAGCCTATATATACGCCATGTTGCTAGCAACATGTTACTAAAACTTAAATTTTATTGTTTTCCAATTTTACCGAAATAAAATGTCGCTAAAAATATTTTGCCCTGTTGTACTTAGAAATAATTTCAAAAAAATCAATTATTTGAGTTTTCTTTCAAACTAACCATTATAAAGTTATATTTCTAATAAGGAAAAAGAATTCTGTCCACAATATTTACAGCCAAATCAATTTCTATTTTTTCATTGACTCTTCTTTTTTCTTCTTGGCCTTTGTTTACATTTTTTATTATCATCATAAAACTCTGAGTGAAACCTTAAAAATTATTTCGGTTTATAATTAGCACGTTTTTCTTTTGTTTTGGTAAATGTGTGTGGATTGTGACATAAAATTACACACATTGATTGCTAGTTTTGGAATATAAAATGAAATGTTATAGTAAAACTAGTATTTAGTGTGATGATTAAGTAAAAGCGTTGGCTATAACTTTTTTTATAGACTATTTGCTTTGATGGATTAAACATTAAACAAAATATATAAAATGAAATAAAAGTAAATGACAACAAACTAAATACTTAAACTAGCAACAAAAAGTTCATTGACTTGAAAAAACTGACAGTCAAATCGACAGACAAGCAAATACACAGAAAGTCAAGAGTGAAAAAATAAAAATAAATAAAAACACAGTCAGGCACTTAAACTTTAACTACGCTTATGGTTAAATAAAACTATATACGTTTGCCAACAGCAAAAAATGAAAAAAAAAAATATAAACAAAATATGCGAAAATATGTATAAACAGAATTACCCTGTAAAGAAATAACTTTAACATTTAAATGGTACAAGACGAATTTCAAATACTCTACAGCGTTTTTAGAGAAATGTTATTTTAAGCGATGTATTTAAAGCAACATGTTGCCGTACTTAAAACTATCATTTAAGTGGATTTAGTTGTCGTAGTTTTGAAACGTTACTAGCAACATGATGCTAATCATTTGTTCAAAATAAATATGCATTTTCACAAACTATTATTATTTGCTTTACTAAAATTGGTGATAAATTTCCTAGCAACATGTTGCAAATCTTGAAAGCAGCAAATAGTATTTAGCAATAGAGAATCTGTACTTTCTACTAAACACGCAGCTATACACCGAACTCGGACAAGAAAATGAACCCATATAGGAATATAGGAATTGAGGAAAATTAAACTTCTTTTCTACAAAATTTACCAATTTCCACAAACAGTTATTTGTAGTCATATATAATATGATTAAGTCATATCTGACTTTGAATCTAGTCACATTACGGCTAATATCAAACTATATACAAATACAGCTGGTAAATTTTATTGACAGAATTGTCTTCAAATCTTACTCCATATATAACTACATAAGCCATATAATAGTAATCCAAATATATGTGGTGATAGATATGATTATATGTGACCTATATGTGCTAAATCTTATTAAACTATATGTGACATCCTACTAATAATATTTTCATTACATTTTATTTAGCTTTATATACGAGTATAATTGCATACATATTTTGGTAAAAATCCAATATCAAATTAAGTAATCTGCAAGTTAAAACTTTATTACATATGGCTTCACTTATAAACATATTAATTTTATAACGAAATAATTTGAAGTGATTTTTTTTTTTTTGATTTCTAGAAATTTTAATTTTCAACTTTAAAGGCAGAATTAGTTTGTACGTTCTGTTCCCTTACGAATCAGCTGTTTTGTTTCTGTTCAATTGAAAGTCTGTATGTGTGGTTAGTTTTCACTTTTTTGTTCTGTTCTGTTGCGGACAAATCTATTGAAAATAGAATTCAACGTTAAGTGACAGCCTAAAGTGCGTATGGATTGGTTTGTTGTGACATCTTTTTCTCAAAATTTAAATCAGGGATGATAAAGTTGGTACTATATTACTTTTTATGGTACTATTTGAACCTCAGATGTACCGTGATACTCCTATGACTCATTTAGTACGATTTACAAATTTTTCTATGTATGAATTTCTTGGTCCCTTTAAAATTCAATAATTATTAATTCGATTTGCAGTCCCATATGAACAATGCATTAATTTCGAACCAAACGCTGGAATTCAATCACATGATTTCACTGAGTGCGACTGATTACAGATGATTATATTAGAGTTTTATTAATCGATTAAACCAATTATTGAATTCAATCAATAAGGGTTATAATTATTATTAACTAATTTTGATTTTCAAAAAACGAAATAATAAAAATCTTATAAAAATGTGAAATTGACTATTAGCTGCGTGTTTTTAAAATCGAATGACTTCACGAACAAATTTGTTTGCTACCAATCACAATTATTGAATTCGCAAAAAACTGTGAGAAACGTAATTCAATACAGCAAGATATTAATAGCACATTCAATAAATATTAAAAATTTGGTGAATTAAAGAAAAAATATCAAAACTTTAAAAATTTTGTAAATCAATATCGGCTAATTTTCTTAGTACGCACTGCTCGTTATTTTTACATAGCTTTATGTAGATTTTTCCGAAAATTTGGTATTAAAAATGAGCAAAATCGGTCCAGCGGTTCAAAAGTAATAATGAATGTGAAAGTACCTCTAAATTTTCCATACAAATTGGTGTATAATGCACTGTATTAGAATTCATTGTAGTGTCTGGTGTATAAAATATAACGTCATATTTTTCCACCAGACGCTAAGAGGTGAATATTATTTAAAATTCACCGCAAATTCTTTTTTTCTCCACAAAAATTTTTTTTTTTCACCTCAAAAATAGTTCTGTTACCTCAAAACTGTGTTTCACGACACAATTTATTTTTTTACATCCAAAAAAGTTTTTCACCTCAAAATTTTGTTTTCACCTCTTAACATATTTTTTTTTTTTTAAATATATTTTTGTTGTTTCATTTGTAATTGTTTATTTTGGAGGGTACAAAGATTTGTTTGTTAATTTATATTTAAATTTTTTCTTATACTTGTGATGCCGAAAAAGTGCTATTTTATATGCAGGTTGGTACTATTTTAAAATCGCATTTATCATCCTTGATTTGAATGTTTTTGGTTGGAGTTTCTTTTACTTTTTAAAACAGCTGATTCCTCTCACAGAAAAAGTAATTACAAAATATTACCTACAGAACAGAACGGCAACAGAAAGTAACAACTAATGAGACCTTAATACTTTTAAGCATAACTTGAAGTCACAAAAAACATACCTACTGACTGGCTAAAATAATATAAAATCAGATGTATTTATATCCAATTAGATATAATTTAATGCCACGTATATGAACAAATCTCGGATAAAATTGTATCAAATTATATCTTATTTGATATAATAAGATAAATATAGTTGACTTATTTTTCGGATCAATTGGTATGTTTATATATGGCAACTTATCAAATGAGATATAATTATATTAGACTCCATATTACAATTTTTATCGAAAACTTTTTTTTCACAAAATGTTTGTTATAAGTACATAAATTTGTTTCCAAAAATAATGTTTTCTTTTTTATCTCAGGTGATGAGGGTTTATGAAGTTTGGAACACCCGGGTTAATTTCTTCCAATTGTTTTAATTTACACCTATTTAAACTATGACGTAAGTTTATACCTAACTTATGACAATTTAGAAATTAAAAACGCAAAAATATATCATGAAATTTGTTTAAACATTTGTTTTTTTTAATTTTTTGTTCTTTATATTATTTTGGAAAAAGTTTTTCCATCGGTAAATTGTTGTTGCTTGAATTTGTATCCTAAAAATTTAAAAGTTTGCTATAATTTTTATTAAAAAATAAAAATTATATTTTCTTCGACCTTTAATTGGGCAATGAAAATGAATATTTCTATATTTCTTTATTAGGATATTGTCATAACAAATAATCTATAGTCTTTTGTTTTCAAATTTTTTATTCGACCCTTTCAGGAATGTATTGATAGATCTATTTCGGGAATTTCCTGAGTTCCCCACATCAGAACACGTTTTGAAAGAAGTGACAATCCCACGCAAACATCAAACATTCATATTAACTTGTTTACTCACTACATGAGAACTAATATATGAGCTTGCAGTTAAAGATTATAACCATTGATCAAAAAATAAATTGAAAACTTGTTTGTGTTGTGCAGAAATATAGAAATATAGAACTTGAATAATTTTCATTTTCATTTTCATTTTCATTAAAAATTTAAATTTCATATCGTCTCACCAGATTTTAATACTTCCACTTGTTTCATATTAATGACGAATTATATTTAAATTGTTTAGAATCGCTGCCAGTCCTACTTAAATTGGAAGGTTCCATCTGAAAAATGCTTAACTTGTTTTAAAACACACAACACCATGGATATTTTATTATTATTTGGTTTGTGACTGAAATATAGACCCTCAAATTATGCTTCCAAATATCGGACTCAAATTTGTCTCTACATTTAGATCTATATTTAGTAGCTGTGCGTAGGTTCGGCGTAGGAGTTCTCTAAGCCGGGATTTTCGAATATTTCTAGAAGTCTCCTCTTGGCGGCCACCTTAAACCCATTTCACTAGAAGTTTAATATATATGTTTCGTCGAATTTTACCTAACATACTTCCTATTCCGGAGTAGACATCGCCTACTGAATGGCGCCTAGCGGGAAAGTCGTCCCCTTAGCGTCCTGGCCAAACCGCTATAGCGATTAATTTGAATTGTGGGTTCCTGGTATGTGGGTTCCTAGTTCTGCGTTGACATTCGCTTCAGACCGACATTTGATAATTCTATTAGTAAGGTGCCAAAGGCGTAAAGTATCCCTCTTTGGCGCACTGCCCAAACGCCTTTGGCTAGAAATTGCAATATGACTGATGTGAAGCTTTTTGTACTTTTGGCCAAGAACGTGGTAAAAATAGGAATTAAAAGAGGTCCTAAATTAATATAAATTTTACAATAAGAAATTCGGAATAACCTCAATTTTACGATGTAGGGTACAAACTATATAAAATTCCATTTAACCAACAACCTTCAATAAGCTTTTAAGCTGTATGTGTACAACTGCTACAATATTCAGTTAAAAATTGACAATAAATAACATGAACATGGTACTAAATGAATATAATAAAAATCGTATGTTTTTTCTTATTTCGAACTTAAATACCCACAACTTCTGATTTTTTTAAAAAAACATGAAGTTTACCAATAAACCATAAAAAAAACTTAATAAAAATACGTATAAAATGTAAAAAAATTCATTTACGTGCCTTTTGTAAGCAACCCCACGTTATCCTTAAAAATAAAATTTCATAATTTCATTGTAAAAATTATAAGCTATTATGAAAAAGAATTCCTAGTCGAAATTTTACTTTTCACTAAATGCCTTTGAGTTGAAAACAGTAATAAAACACTTAGTAGTTTTAAACCCCTCAACACACTTGCCTTTCTTTTGCTACTATCATCATTTATTTATATATATTTGTACCACCCTCCTATCACCCTGACTATAAATTAATAAAGAAAAACTAACACCATTTACTACAAACTTGTTTAAACTTTAGTATGAATACAAGGATGTCCCTTAAAAAATATATATTTGTCGAGTTTTCTTTATTATACTCTCCAGTTTTATTGTAAACGGTTCCAAATGGAAGAAATCAATTTTTATTTTTTTTTTGGGAAAATCTAAACTCCTGCCAAATTTTGACCGAAAATGTGTTAGTTTTTTTTAAGTTTTTTTTTTTTTTTTAATTAATAATCATATAATTACAAATTATATGCTATTACCCTAACCGAGCACTAGCTACTATGGAATTCGGCGCGTTGTAGCGAAAGCAGACCAGTGCCTCTGGTGGGAATCGAACCCACGACCCCCGCACTGATAAGCCAGCACGCTACCAACTAGCCTACCGGGCGCACTTTTTTTTTTTTTTTTTTAAGTTAGTTGTTGTGCATTCATTTCCAAATTTTTAAATTTTTTTTTTTTTTTTATTGAATTCATTTATAATCAAAAGCCTTATGGCCTAAACGATTACATAGTATATTACGAGTAGGTTTATTATTACTTATAATTAACTTAAAAATAACCTTTCATTGTATAACCATCATTCATTATCTACAGCACGAATAAGCGACACTAAAATCACCCCCAAAGTTAGCAATAGCTAAAAGTCCAGTAACCAGCTTTTATATTGAACGACAATTAAGTTGTCTATTTCAAATATAAAACGATTCCTAAAGTCATTAAGTCCCAAAGAAAAATTATGTTCACTGTACGGTAGTACAGTGCTCCAAAGTCTGTAAATTCGTACAACAAATGAACGTTGCATATAAAAGGTATGTATCGGCGGACAGTTCACATTTGCGGTTCGAACTGAATGGGAAAATTCAAACAAATCTAATAAGTATTGAGGACTTCCAAACTTCATAGTCTTATAAAAAAGCATCATTACCCTTAAGCTAATAAAATCTTCAAAGTTCAATCCCAGAAAGTCTCTCACCTTAGCCGAAACATGTGCACGAAACCCTAAGCCATAAACATATCTAATAACTCTGTTGAAACATTTTCTTAGCCTAGCAATATTAGTGGCGGATGTAGATGTAAAAATTTCCATACCATAAAGAAATATTGGCATGAAAAAAGATTTCGCAATAAGCTTTCTAACATGAAGTGGAAAATGATATCCTAAATTATTTACCTTCCTAAGAGTAAAGGAAACTCTGGATATTATCATATTCAAATGACGATCAAATGAAAGGTCATCATCTAAATAAATGCCAAAAGACTTATGATGAGAGACATACACTATGGCCATACCATTTAATCTTAAATGTGTAAAGTTTTCAGTATTATTCCCAAATTTCATAGCAAAAGTCTTCACAGGATTGAGCACCAGTCTGTTTTCTGTTGCCCACTGCACTACTTTGTTCAAATCTTCATTAAATAAATTGAAAAAATTTGAAATAGAGATATTACCATCCATGCATCCAAAAAGCTGTATATCATCAGCATAAATACGCGCATTACAGAAATTTAAAGATTGTATAACATCATTAATATAGAGCATAAACAAAATTGGCGCCATAACGGAACCTTGTGGCACGCCTCTATATAATCGAGTACATTCAGATACTCGATTACCTACCTTAACAAATTGGCCTCTATCATTTAAAAACGACGCAATTAACTTGCATGCTGTTGGCGAAAACCTAAATTGCGAATTAAGCTTTCGCACCAACTGAATATGATTCACTGAATCAAACGCGCTTTTGAAATCCAAAAAAACAATAACTGATCCCCTTCCAGCATCCACACATTTCCAATACATTGAGTACAAGGGTTGTTGTACTATGTCCAGTTCTGAAACCCGACTGATAAGGTGATAAAAGATTGTTCTGATTCAGAAAGTTTACCAGCCTTTCCTTCATAATTATCTCCATTAACTTGGAGCAAATAGGTAAAATACTTATGGGTCTATAATCTGAACTATATGTAGGGTTACGAATCTTAGGGATTGGAACTATACGAGCCAGTTTCCAACTCAAGGGATACACATTAGTCATATATACAGTATTAAATATATGTGTCAAAGGTTCAATAATAAAATGTATAATTTTCCGAAAAAATATTATGCTTAATCCGTCGTGCCCAATTGATTTAGACTTTATACTACCTAATGCCTGCATTACATCATTCTCCTCTATCCTTCCAAAGTTAAAAATCTCACCAAACTCTGGTTCGAAAAAACCAGTGTCTACTATTGAGTTATCCTCCGGTTATACAAAACTTTCATTGAGCTCATCTAAATTCCCAAACAAATTATTCATATCTGTCTCTATAAAAATTACATTTTTTATTTCATTTATTTCTTGAATTGTTCAGATATGGAATTTTGACTTCATCGTATATCTTTAGCCTGGAATCAAAAATGACCAGCAAATTTAAAAAATGCTAAAACGTGTTTTTTTTTTAAATTAAATTTTTAAGATTTTTTAAGATGTCTAATTAGGAAATGTGGATTAGCAATCCATATGTCCTCATTTTTATAATAAAATACTTGCAGTTAAAGAAAAAAAAAATTAACTAAACAAATTATAATTCGATTTTGTGTATGGAGCAACACCTATCCGGGAAATTTTATGAAAATTAATGGTTTTGTCAAAAATTGAACAAAAATTTAATTTTTTTCATCAAAATTTACATAATTTTGTTAAAAATATCACTTTATTTTGACTAGACTCTTATTATCTTTACTTGAAAAAATATTTAACCTAAAGTGGGGCGGATACAAAAAAGACCCATGAAGCGTAATTTTAATTATGACTAAAAGATTACAAAGCCTTAAAAGTGATGAAAAATAAAAAAGTTCACTTCCCAGTTAAAAATCGTCATATATGGATACATACATGAACAAACATGCTTCATACATTTCCACATGCATCCATACATGATTCTTATGTGTTCATAAACCATTATTTTGTGTTCATATGATTAGTCATAATTAATCACCTGTGTGCATTAACGAAAATTGCGGTAATATTTACATGTGTAATCATACATGTCTATACATTTCCATGCGTGGAACTCTTATGAACACGTATGAATATGGACAGGAATGACCTCGAATCACTTCATATGTGGGCATGAATGAGTTCATGCACTCATAATAATCCATGTATAAAATTACGAAATTATTGTCAAAACTACAACAAATTTCGTAAAATATACAAATATTCTTTTATTTTACAAAAATTGTGTTAATTTGACATTTTTTCGTAATTTTACGCTTGGATTATTATCAGTGTACATGTTCATTAATGGATGCATTATATGTTGATTTTTAGCCGGGTTTATAAATATAATTATTTTACGTAGTTTTATCCACATAGTGTTAATGTTTTCATTTAATTTCTTTCAGATTTTCATTTAATTTGGATGTGTGATAAAATAATTTTTTTTTTGATGTTTGGTCCAAAACGAGTTAATGTTTTCACTTTTAACTAAAAAAGACATAAATTTTTTTATAAATTTTGATATATGATAACGGGTACTAAACTAAAGAAAAATAGCAAGTCTTACCCATCTTATTTTAAAGGGTTCAAAATGTGGTGTCCAAAATGGACTAAGAAAAACAAAACAAAATTTACTAATTACATTTATTTTTGGTAAATCGTTAGATATATCTTTAAAATACTTTTAATTGGATAATTATTTTTGTATAGTTTCTGTGGAATTAATGTGAAAAAATCGAAAAAAGGAAACTGGATCCATTTTTGAACCCACCTTTTTACCCTTTAAAGTGAGATTAGTACGATAAAGAATTGTGCTTGTTGGTCAGTTTAGTACCCTTTATCACACATCTAAATTTGATCAAAATTAAAAATAAGTCATTCTGTAAATTTCTTAGTGGATCTTTTTTGGTCAAAAGTGAACACATTAACCCTATATGGAACAAACTCAATAAAATATTTATTTGTATCAAGTTAAAAGCTTTACACTCTTTATATATATATAAATTTATATATAAATTACTTTCTATGGGTCTTTTTGGTCTAAAGGTTAACATTTTTAAAATAATTTTTAAATGTTGTTTCATTTGTCTGGCTTGAAGTCTTATATTAAAACTTGAAAAATAAAAACAAATAAAGTTCTAATTTTAATAAATAATTATAATCATTTATTTTAATGTCCCAATATTTCGAGCCAACGCCGTTGGTCATCTTCCTGGGGAAATATTAATATGAATACAAAGCGAACTGCACTGTTTGACTAGTTATTGTTTAAATAAAATTAAAGATAAGTATAGTCTTATTAAATCTAAAGCATATCTTTCCGAAAATTATGCGAACTGTTTTGCAAAACTTTTTACAAAATAATAAATTTTCATCAAATGTCCTTGATAGGAGTCGATTCACATACCCAAAATTTATTTTTTTTAATTTGTGCGCCACTGTAGGCTAGTTTTTACGGTGCTAGCCGAAAGTCATAGCAGCTAGTGCTGGGTTAGGGTAATAGGATCTAATTTGTATTAATAACAAAAAAAAAAAAAAGTTAATTTATATTTCTTTTTATTAAAACATTAATATTCTAAAAATAGCAGTCGACATCTAAAAATTAGTCATTTTAAAAAATCTCAAATTAAATTAATTTAAAAACACCAAGTTTTTGCATTTTGAACTAATTTGATGGTCATTTTTGATTCCAGGCTAAAGCGGACTAAGTATATCCGATGAAGTTAGAATTCCATATCTGAATATTTTTCCAATAAAAAAATATTTATAAATGAATAAATGAAATGTAAAATTAAATTTTTCAATAATTCGAATTTTGGAAATTTGGACATTTTTAATATAAAATACACTTTTTCAAAAATTAGTAATTCGGCACGAGTTAATATTTTCCAAAAAAAATCTATTTATTCCATTTGGAACCATTTGCACTAAAACTGGCGGGTGCAATGACAAATATATTTTAAATGGACACCCTAATGAACACTTATTAAGATTTTTTTTTATTTTTGAAAATAAAAATACACGATTTTTTTTTCTTCTTTGTTTTTAAAGGGGAAAGAAAGTGTTTTAATGTAACTTATGTATTTGATACTTGTTACAAAGTTGTAAAAAATATGAAAAAAAAACAGAAAAAACTTTTACCCTTCATAAAAATATTGTTACAATTAAATTACATTTTGTATAAGACAAAAAAACTTTTAGTTTAAATCTACATTATTAAGGGCAAGTAACTTTTCTAAAAATAACCAGAGTTAGACTTCAACTACAGATATTTTCATATAAATTTGACATTCATAAATATGGTTATGCCTTAAAATTTTGTTATGTTGGTTAATGTAAGTTAGCAGAGGTCTAAGTATCCCAGCAAAACTTTGCTAATGGGTGCGATAAAGTAATGCATTAAATTGTAATGTATACTTCTTACCTGTATCATTATTTTCCAACAGAAAGTAATGAGTTACCGATAATGGGTTACGTTATGCATTACATTGTAATGTATACTCCTTGCCTTCAACATTATTTTGTAAAATAAAGTAACGAGTTACCAATAATTGGACACTCATAGGTTGCCTTGTAATGATACATCATTACCTTTTACATTATTTCGAAACATAAAATAATGACTTGCCGACCATCAATTACATAAAGCATGAAATATAAACTTAAGACACATTACTTTGTGATTTTTGTAAGCATACTTATATTTTTAGAACCACAAACATAAACTTAAAGCACAATTCATTTACATTTTAATCAACTTATTATTATATATGACTATAGCTCAGTGGGTAGAGTTCTCGTCTAGCAACCAAAATTCCCCAAGTTCGAATCCCAGCGAGACCACATTATTTATCTAATTCAAAAAAATGTTTGTAATAATTTTTTTTATAATGTTTTTTTTATGAAAATCTATTTATAGACATATAAGTATCCAGTTACTTTACCTCCTACTAGGTAATGAGTCCACACATTACTTTTAAGCTCATCGCCCATAAAATCCATCAGTGAAGTAAGCTGTATTGGAATGAGTGAAGCCCTATATATTACTTTACCCATTATTTGGTAATGTGTGGTTTTGCTGGGATATGAATATATTTAAGTATAGAAATTATAAAAATGTAATTAAAGTTATTAAAAACAAGGGTTTTAACTAAAACTTAAAACAAACATCTGTTTTACCTGTCACGGAATAAATCAGGAGATAGGTTTTTTTGGCAGACTGGTTCTTGGATCACTGTTCACGGATCTGGTTTGGACATTTCTACTCGCCCCCTTTTTTGCTAAGAATATCAACAATATTTATAATAATCAGCAATTTTTATTAAATTAGTGACACTTTTCGTTTTCCCTAGTCTCTGATCAAATAATGTTCATGATAATTATTGAAAATTTTTTCAATAACAGTATTTTCTATAGTATCCTTTGAACTTTTCTGTTTTATATATTAAAAAAAAAGACACCAACGTTTCTTTTTTTTTATTTTCTACAAATAATTATTTTTCTATCAAACTGTAGTACAATAAAATAGAAAAATAAAATATACTTTGAACTTTCTTTTGATTATAATTTTTTCTCTATATAAATTATTTTGCAATATCATCACAAAAATTACTAACACGTGTGCATAAAGGCAAAACAAAATCAAGCGTATCACAGAACATCATCTCAAATAAATATTTGACCCATTTCTTAACCAAAAAGAAAATGAAAAAATAAACAACCCGATCAAAAAAAAAAAAAAAAAAAAATCATAACTTAAAGAAAATACTTTAATACTTTCCAAGTTCTTCTTAAAATCCAGTAATATCAAATTAGCTTTTTCAAATGTTTTGCTGGATTAAATTAGATCAAAACTGATCTCAAAACTGGGTCATTCAATAATATCTAATTAAAGATCCTGATAGATATGAATATATTGCGATATAATTTGATAAAAATAAGTAATGTTTGCTAAATAGAGTAGAAATTGCCAACCGTACCAAAAAAAAAAAATATAAAAAAATAGTACTGCCAAACCACTGCTTCTTTTGTAAAACCCACCGTGTTTAAAATTACAAAAGGTGCAATTAGTATTGTACTAGGAAAACAATAGTTAGTTTGTAAAGCATTTAAATAATAATTATATAATTACAAATTATATACTATTACCCTAACCGAGCACCGGCGCGTTGTAGCGAAAACAGACCAGTGCCTCTGGTGGGAATCGAACCCACGACCCCCGCACAGATAAGCCAGCACGCTACTAACTAGCCTACCTAATTATTTTATTATTATTTTTTAACTAGTGCTTATTTCGTAAATGGTAACACTTAGCTCATGTCTGATTTGACAGATAATTAGTTTTATCCTTCCGCTGAACGAATATGGTCCGTTGGTTCGTTATCTTGTGAAAAAAGTGAAAGAAACTGGCATCCTCATCGATAAACCAAACCGTGAAAAGCCAAAAACAGTGCGTACACCCGAGAATATTGTTGCTGTGGCAGAAAGTGTACGTGAAGCGCCATCAACATCAATTCACCGTCGTTCTCAACAATTGAACATTTCGGAGACATCATTAAGACGAATTTTGCATAAAGACCTTGGTATGAGCCATACAAAGTCCAATTGGTTAAATAGTTCAAAAAAAAAAAAAGTTATTTGGCGGACCCTTTATTTCACATATTTCAATATGATCTATAAGACTAAGACCTGGCTGTATTGCTGCTTTTTAAATGTGTTTTATTAGACGCGTTTCTCAAAATTAATTTAATTTAAGCTTTTTTAAAAGCAACAATTTTTTTGAATTACACTTAAAAATTATTAGGCATCATCAACGGAATTTGTAAATTCAAATACACTCATTTTTAAATTCAAATTTATTTGCAAGAAATTTTTTGTTTGACATACTATTAAATTGTAGTCTTTCATATAAAAATTCTTTAAAACAAAAATTCAAAATTACAAAAAAATAAACAAACGAGTGTTTGTATTTACAAATCATCATTGTTGGTGCCAATTTAAAAAACTTTTTTTTTTTTTTGTGTTTACAAAAATGCTCTATTAGGCATGTTTAATATTACAAACAGAATTTTGTAATTTATTTCTATGTACCAATGTTATGCCAACGATGCCAAGGTGGTTTAAACCAACGGCTGGCTACACTGATAATAATCCATGCGTAAAATTACGAAAAAATGTCAACATAACTAAATTTTTTGTAAAATAAACGAAAATTTGTACATTTTACGAAATTTTTTTTAGTTTTGACAATAATTTCGTATTTTTATGCATGAATTATTATAAGTGTACTATTAACAGGACAATGCTGTCAAGATTGTCAATCCCACGTTCTGCCAACGCATAACGTTCTGCCAACGCATACCTAAATAATTATTTTTTTTAACAATCTAAACGGCAAGGCCGCCTTCAGGCGAGGTAATTTATATTGGCCATAAGTGCGCCAAATGTGGCTATAATAATAATTTAAGATATTTCGATTGAAAACTAAATTTACTAAATAGTTTGTGAAGAAATTTGTTGTGTGCATGGAACGGCTTGTTAGCGAGAAAACGTTAAAGGTAAAATTTGGTGAATTTTAAAAAAATAAATATTTTGGAATGAAAACGATTTTCAAAAATCTTGAAAAAATATTTATGTTGATTAGAAACCGTTGATTCTAAACACAAAGTAAGATTGAAGCTTAAACTTAAAAAAACTCAAATTTTAGTCCAAGGACATACAGGATTCCAAAAGGATAGACGTAAACGACATCGTCTTAACTTGAAAACGTAAGGAGCCTTTAAGTTCAACCAATATATGTTGAAAACGAGAAATTGAGCGAAAATGCGCTTAATTCCGCGTTTTTCGAAGAACTTAAATCGCTATATCTTCTTAAGTAAAAGCACAAAAATGGACTGTAAGAAGAATAATTTATGCCTAAACTCATTAATTTGTATGGATTAGTTTTTAAGATTCGCCTTAAACCTATTTTGGCCCATATTGAATAAAATAAGCAGCGAAAAAAGCGAAACTTACTTATCTTTTTTTATTTTTTTAGAACCAATTAGATCTAAACAAAATGTATGTCATGCCATACAAAACAATTTAGTCATATATTATTTTTACTCGGGAAGTAAATTAAAGCTAAACTAAAAAATAACAATACAAAATATTTAATGAAAAAAACAATAAACATTAATATTTAAAACAAACAAATAATAATAAAAAAAGATTTAAAATAAACATTTACCCTTAAGGCATGTAAAATATATATAAAAAAAGTAAATTTTTTGACCTTGGGTTTGCCGATATCAATTAAATTTTGCATTTGGAAACTCTATGGAGTCACTTAAAGATTGCCGTTTTTAGTTTTTCGAATTTTGGAAAATCCATGGTTTTATGCGCGATTAAATTTCTTTGAAAAATGAGAAATATGCACTGAAAAAAATCCATGCAACTGTTTTCGAAAAAGCTACAAGTTTTAGCTCTTTGCCGTAAAATACAAGAAACTTTTTTTTCATTTTACGAAAATAAATTTTGTGCAGCCTTTTAAAACTTTACGAAACTAACCAAATCATTCGTATCCACTTTTTACGTATTATATTACAAAGTTTCTTTTATTTTACGAAACGCAAAGTGTAAAGGCTTTTGTTCTTTTACGAAACTAACGAAAATTTTGTATCATAATTGTTCGTAAGAGATACACATTTTTATTTAAATTTATGAAATAATTTATTTAAAATAAATATGCGCAACATTTTGAAATTTGGCTAAAAATATTCTATATTCAATAAACATCTTCATACATTCTATTCTGATATCATTATTTCATGGATTTTTATGATTGTATCATTTTGAAGAGCGTGTAAAAAAAATTCTATCGTAATATATAAAAAATATTTCGTAAAATAGAAAATTCGTTTTGTACATTATTCGTATATTGTACACAAACCTTTCGTGGCGCTAACCAACGAAATATTTCGTATAATGTACGTCGATTTTCGTATATATAACGCAAGGATTTTTTTCGGTGTACAAACGGTATATAAGTTTGAATACTCATATTTTCTTTACTATTAATCGGATCAGCACCATTTAAATTGCAAAGGGATGGTACGCTAACCTTCTTTTTTACTGAAGAAATACATTTTTTTATCGTCAAAAATAAATGCATTTTTTTTGTTTTTTAAATGTACTTTTCTAAAACTTTGCCACTCTCGATTTGAAAAAATAAATAAATTCGCAAAATATAAAATTTTGTTTTGTTATTTTTAATGAATTATTGGAAAAATGCTTTCAACATGTTTCCATAGAAGAAACAACAATTTGTATTTTTTTTTTTATATTTCTAAATTAAAAAGATTAATTATTTTCGTTTATTTAACCTTATTTCTTATTTTTTAATTTTCTAATTATTTGAGTTAAGGTTTGTTTTTTCTATATAAAAGTTTTTTTATTTTCAATATTTCGCTACTCCTTTGTGTAGCATTTTTCTGAAGATGCTACACAAAGGAGTAGCGAAATATTGAAAATAAAAAACTTTTATATAAAAAACAAACCTTAACTCAAATAATTAGAAAATTAAAAAGATTAAATTAAAAAAGGCGACCTATAAATGTCTCTCTTTTAAAAACTGTGCATTTAATTTTAAGACTTTTCTTGTTCTTAAAAGATAAACGACGAATGTTTTACAAATACAATTTTTCCATAAAAAATCTGATATTCTATAGCAAACGTGGGCTTGAAGGGGTTACAAATTAAACTTGTAAAACAAAATGTTTTTGTAGATTCTTTTACCTTTCACGTACAGAAAACATTTAATAAATTAAATGTATAGTTTTTTAAACAGAAACGTTTAACATTTGTATTAACACTACATTTTTTTAATTTAATCTTAATAAAACTGAAAAATAAAAATAATTATCAAATTGATGTTTTTTGTATGTAAAAGTGGTTCAAGCTTTTTTTCGAAAGCCCGAAAAAGTGAATATGCATTTTTTTTTGGTAAACATTCCATATTTTGCAAATATGCATTCTATGTATAAATAGAGAGTAATGGAATTTTCGAAAAATGCATCTTAAGAATAAATTGCATAAAATATACAATTATATTTGACACTGAAAAAAATTCCAATTCACAGTATCCAACTAGAGTACAGTACCATTACAATGCAATTTAAATAGTGAAGTTCCGATAAATATTAAAGAAAATATGAATATATAAAATTATACACTTTTTGCATATTTCTCATTATTCAAAAATCAAATTCGGGCATAAAACCGTAAATTTTTCGAAATTTTAAAATAATCTTAAAACGTCAATATTTAAGTGGCTCCATAAAAGTTCTGAATGCTAAATTAAAATTGAAGCAAAGGACACAGATTTTGGCCGATCTAACATGGAATGGCCGATATATTTTTTAATTAAATATATGTTTAAATGAAACATACACGAGAACACCAATACAGCAAAAAAACTTCATAAAAGTTATAAATAAATTAAAAAAAGTTAAATTAAAAGTTTAAAGTTAATTAAAACTTTTTGTTTGTAAAGTCATAAAAAAATAAAGTGAAAATAATCCTTTAATGAGCACATTTTTCAAAAGCGAGTTTTAAATAAGAAAGAATGTAAATATAATTAAAGGTTTTTGTAAAGGAATGCTAGCTAATGTGGCCGTAAATCTGTTTTTCAACTATATTAAAAAAAAACCGAAGTGAAATACACCTGACCAGCTTATAGATGGTTTTTACTAAAACAAACGATATTTTTTCATTATTAGCCATGTTTAAAAAATTGTACATTCCCTACTGAAAATTTAATTTTTCAAATTATTTTCATATTTATTATTTTAGTATGGAATTAATTAGTTTTATGAAAATTGTGAATTAAATTCTTACCGTTTGCAAATTCCGAGTTGGAAAATTGTTTAAAGCTTGTTTGGTATTCACTTTTTGTGTTAATGAAAAATTATGTTTTATGTTGAATTTTTTTGCATCGACACTATAATACTAGCAAAAATGCGTGCATTTACGTCAAAACTTTTTTGAAATAGTGATAACGGAAATTAAACTTGATAACAGTTTTGAAATTTTTATTCAACAATACGAAAAAAAACCGGAAAAGACTACTTTAGCCAACAGGCCACATTAGCGAACATTCTCTTACTAGAAATTATAAAATATGTACTTAAAACTTTAAAAATACCCAAGTAAAAAAGGCTCTATGCAATACCGCTAACATAACGTCATCGATGCAAAAACCTTTCAACAGACTATCGTTATCCCGAAATAATCGAAATACCGTTATCTTACCTATATAACTAAAATTCCAATATGCTTAAAATACCATTACCAAAATAACTGAAATACTTTTATCGATAAAATACTGTTACCGATATAATTGAAATATCGTTATCCTTAAAATACCGATAATGAAATAATCTGACAAAATTAGAAAAAATAATCGCTGTAAATAGATATATACTTTTCCAAAACTTGATCAAAGACTATTAGAAATAGAGCATAATGGGGCTAATAAAGGGTCCGCCAAATTACTTTTTTTTTTTTGAACTCCTGAACCAATTGGACTTTGTATGGCGTCATACCAAGGTCTTTATGCAAAATTCGTCTCAATGATGTCTCCGAAATGTTCAATTGTTGACAACGACGGTGAATAGATGTTGATGGCGCTTCACGCACACTTTCTGCCACAGCAGCAATATTCTCGGCTGTACGCACTGTTTTTGGCTTTTCACGGTTTGGTTTATCGACGAGGATGCCAGTTTCTTTCACTTTTTTCACAAGATAACGAACATACGGACCATATTCGTTCAGCGGAAGGATAAAACTAATTATCTGTCAAATCAGACATGAGCTAAGTGTTACCATTCACGAAATAAGCACTAGTTGAAATACCTTAAAAACCGTTATCCCTAAAATAACGTTAGCGAAATAAACGAAAATAGCGTTAGCGCTAAAATACCGATACCGAAATTAGTAAAATACAGTTAACGCTATAAAACCTTTACCGAAATAAATGAAATAACGTTACCCCTATAATACCGCTACCGAAATAATCGTTTTTTTTAATGGTTATTCAATTTGTATAAAAAGTTCTAAGTACATACATTTTCACTCATAACTGTTGAACCGTCAACCGATTATGCTTATTTGACAAAAAATCGCTATTAAAACTGATCAAGAATATATATACACAGCGAGAAAAAATTAGCTATTTGCCAACTGAAATTCGGTTACTATAATTCAAATTCGGTTATTACGAATTTCAGACAGTTGGCACAACTTAAGATTAGTTTTCACAACAAACTTTGGTTAATTTAACTGAATTTTAGTTGCAACTGAATTTATAAGTTGATATACATTCGTTGATATAAATTCGTTAGGCACCTTATTTTATTTATACACACAGTATAGTTTGACGGGTTACAAAATTTTTTTCGATATGCCTTAAATGGAATGAGAAATAATATTTTGATAGTACTTTTTTAGTACATTTCAGGAAAAAAAGCACTGTGATAAAATGGAAAAAAATCATAATATTTTTCATTAAAATTTAAAATTTACCAGTTAAAAAAATTTTAATCTGTACTTATCATATATCAGCTTAGTTAAATATCGATGGTGTTTACTAGGGTATCCGTTACACAATTATTCGATGAATTTTAATCAAACAACAGCTCGAGTAAATTGAAATAACCAATTTCGAGTAATGAATATCTCGAACAATTTTGGTCGATTAATCGTGTTAATCGAGTAAATCAAAATATGTTCTATTTCAGTTTATATTTTATAAAAAAAGTTAAATTGTTTTGTATTTTTTAAAAATAATATTTTTTAAATTCACATTGACCCCAAAATATATATTTTCGGTTTTTTTTTTAGTTTTCGGTTTTCAAATTCCATACAAATTTGAAATCGAAAACGTATTTTGGGGTTCAATATGAACGCAGTATTAAATATGGAGTAATGTGTCAGTTACCGTGTTAATTTATGTATAGTAGGGCTATAACTTTTTTTACGTGGCACCCCGACATAGGCAATACAGTACTAATAAAAAATATTTTTCTTTGGTAATTTTGGAGAAAAGACATTCGGCATCAAGACCAATGCCTTAAATATCACATTTTTAACAATTTCTAAAGATATTTTTAAAATAAACTTGAACAGTCATTATTATACTCAAATAAATGGTCGAAACTACGCAAATAAGTTAAGGCCAAAAGACACCATTTCACTAAATTAAGCGAAATTTTTAAGTATCTTAATACGGCTCTATGCAATAAGTCCCAGGTGCAAAAAGTCCCAGTGCAAAAGCTCCCAATGAAATAAATTCTAAAAAAATTAAATAAGTCCCGTCTCGAAAAAGTGAAATAAATTCTAAAAAAATATAATAATTATTTAAAACAAAAATGAAACAAATCCTAGGTTTTGGTTGTTATTTCATCATGAATTATTTTCCAAAGAATAAAAATGAAATAAACCCCAAAATAGTCCATGCAACACAAATGAAGTAAGGGCATACCGTTATATTCCCAAAGCCGTATTACCCAAAAAAAAAAATGACATATTGCCCAAATGTCCGCATATCCCCCAAAATTGCGGATGTTAATATGTTATAACGACCAAATTAATGACAGAAAATCCAAAACTTTTTTTTGGGTGCTATGGCATTTTATTTTGAAAAAAGTTTTTTTTTTGCCGCTATGACGGTAAAAAAAAGAAGTTATTGCCCAGAATCATAATTTATTTTTTTTTAAATTACTCCCAAACTGCAAAAGAACTGGGTATTATTTCATTTGAAATTACTCCCAAATTTGTATGAAAAATTTTTGGGACTTTTTTCACCTGGGAGTTATTGCACAGAGCCTTTAATACTTAACAGAAATATTAGATTGTGTTAAATTCTTTTTTTTTTTGCAAGTTTCGAATTGTTCTTAACTCATCATAATTTGTTGGTATTACAGCTCGGATTCGGACGTTTACTCTTTTATTCAATTAATCAAATAAATTAAAAGTTTATGTAATTTATATGATTTTTGTTCTATATTTTTCAGAGGCAAAGACTGCTATGCCATATTATTTTTGATATTGGCAAAAATTCTAAAAGTTATATCTCTAAAGACGAATTATATAAAAACGAAAGGAAATAATGCAAAACCTCTTAATTGTATATTATTTTAGAATCTATTTTTTCAGTTCTAATTTTTTTTTATTAAATTTTGATAAAGTAAATTTCGGAACTCCTGATTTTGCATTTCATTATAAATTTTTAAGGAAAAAGTAATGAAATAAAACTATTGCAATTAATTAAGTTACTCGACTAATTTTAAAATCTTACTCGATTAATCGAGTAAGTTAAAAACCTCAAAATCGAGTTACTCGTTTATTCGAACAAACCCAAACCCGAGTAATTTGTATACCTAGTATTTACTTTATTTTCACAAAATTGTAATTATTTTTAAAGCAAAAAATTTTACTTTCTATCTAATTATTTTCATAAAATTAAATATACAAACAAAAATTAAGTTATTATCTGTTTTGTTTAACCATAATACAAAAAAAAAAAAAAAAAAAAAAACGAAAATAATGCTGAAAATATTCATAAAATTTACTAACAAAAAATGTAAATAAACACCGCTTTTAAGAAAAAAAAAAACGTTATGCCAATTATAAGAAAAAATAATAAATTATACACCTTCAATATTACGGTTGTGTGAGTGTTGTTAACAATTCACAAGAAATACAAAATGAAATAAAATAAAAAACATAAACAAAAAAAAAAATAAAACAATCATCATTATAAAAGTTCAGTGACCGTTACAAAAGCCAAAAAAGGTATTTTAGCAACTACCAAAAATTAAAAAAAAAAAATAAATAAATACAAATTTAGTATGCATGTTTTGTATACGCAAACAAATAATTGTACACAGAAAGAAATTTTTAAGGTAAGTTTGAAATTACATTAAAAATTAACTAAATATTAACGTTAACCCTAAAAAATGAATATAGGCCTTTTAGACCTATATGTTTTATTTCGGAATACGAAAGTTCATAATTATTTTACATAAAAAATGATAAACTTTTTTATTGTAGCATGAGGTTAAAGTATACTTTTTTTTAGTTTAAAAAAAAAAAAATAATATACGCCGAAAAGACCTAGGTTAACTTTTGGGTAAGTTTAAAAAAAAAAAACAGTATGATAGTGTTTTTATGTTTATTTAACTAAAACTATAACATATGCCAACTATGTATTTAAATGTTTAAATATAAATTAATGCTAAGTAGGGATGTTTTTTTTTTTTAAATTCATGTCAATAAAATCTTAAACATTACAAACAGCTAGTGTCCGACCGAACAGTTCGGCCAGAAAATGCATTTGGTCTGTAATCGGTATTTTAAAGCATTATGGTCAAATTTGGCGGATGGAAAAATGTTTATTGGGCTGATTAGATGCTATTTTGAGTGTCAAATTTGAATAAAAGTCTGTACTTAAGCAATGAATTCACTGTTCGGCCTCAGAAAGTGCGGCCAAATTGAAAATAGTTCGGCGGCCGAACTTTAAACTTTACAGCTAAACTTCGGCTTTTCTCTTAAATGTTATACACAAAATCGAATTAAATCGGCTCAACAAACATGTTTCCAATACCAAAATTCGTCATATTTGCCTCTAGATATCAAAAAAAACGACAAAATATACTACAAACAGCATTACTGTAAATACTCGTATTCAAAAGTGAAAAAATTCAAAATGAAAGTGGCTGAAAAAACAGTTTAAGTTAAAATGTCTATGACAGGTTTAGACGGTATTCTTAAAACGATAATATATATTCCATATTCAAACGGACAATATATTCCATATTCAAACGGTTTGAAAATGGATTGGCATCAACCGGCACAAAAAAGAAAGGACGTCCAATGAAATGACCGCAGCTGAGGTTGTTAAATTGAAAAAAATCAATTTGAAAATGGAGTGGCAAAAAAAAAAATTACCGCAGCTGAGGTTGTTAAATTGAAAAAAATCGGCCGTTCAACAAATTGGGACATCAAATCGTAAGCTGGCCAGAAAATTTCGCATTTCCAAGGTAACAATTAAAAAAACCGGACTACAAATGAACGTGCAACACTACCAGAGGAAGACAGTGCCCAAATATTGTAAAAAAAAAATTCGCAGAAATACCAACAAATTGTAGACAACTGAGAAAAAACTTCATAAAAACATTTTCAAATAATTTTGGATGATAAAAAATACTTTTCTTTTGCTTCACGCAGAGAAAAAAATGGTTGCAATATGATTGTGGCCACGAAAATATGTATCCTGTAGCCATAAATTGTTGTTTCAATTAAATTATTGTTGTGTCAATCATATTTCATTAATAATATGGTTGCTTTAATCATGTTCCAGTAAAAATCCCTCTTTTTTCGGTTATCCTATTATTCTCTTGTTTACAATCATAATATGGTATATATTATCATATTTCTCTTTCTAATTATAGTTGCTCCAACTATAAAATGACCATTCTGTTTTTTATGAGCGTCTTCGCTCCTTTAGTGTCATTCTTGTTTGAGATTTTGTGAAAAGCAGTCTTGAGAAACAGTCAGACCCAACAAATTAAATAATATTAAGCAAAAAGACATTAAAAACAGAAAAACAATGTAATGGTGATTTGTTTTGTGCAATAAGTAATAAGTTTGTAGTCTCAAACCGGTCTACCCTAGAAGTTCCGTCAAAAGTTTAATTGTTATTTGTATTAACATATTGTGTATTATATGGACACAAAAGTGTTACAAATTATGTAAAAAGTGGTGGTAAGTGATTTATTTTAAAATTTTTGCATTCACGCAAAAAAAAATATTGTTAATCATAATATGTTTGCAAAAATCATAATATGGTAATAAATGATGACGAAATTCCTTTCCAGGATTACAATATGATAACTATTACTATAATATGGTTATAATGCAAATAATTTGAGTGCTGCAAACAATTACTGCTTTTTGTCTTATAGTGGCTACTAAAATTTTCTAAGTGTATTTGTACTCACAGATAGAATTATTAAAAGTTGGCAAAAATTTTCAACAATCCGTGTTACCTAAAAGTGTATACATACAAATAATAAGTAGTTTATTTGTTTTAGAAATATTAAACCCCCAAACATGTAGAGAAGTATGGGTTAATGTGGGAAAATGATCAATTTGAAAAACCGTACAAAAAGTTAATTTAATTGTGTTCTATTAAAGTAAAAACTAAATACAAAAAAAGTAAATTAAAAAGTGAATTCAAAAACACATCTAACCACATAGAAATCCATAGAAAAACATACACAAAAATAGTTAATATAAATTTAATGAAATTAAAATTGTGTTCATTTAATTTTCACAAGTTTTCAATATTTTTACATATTTTTTTTTTTTTTAATTTTTCATGCAAGAATTATAATTGTTTATGAAATAGATTCCTTAAAAAGAACTAAACAAATATGTTGAACATTATTTAGAGTCACATCAATTTTCCACTTCACCCCTCATTACCTACCCTATAAAATATTATCGATTATGAACATATGACTTTAGTAATTATTTTTAATTTTTTTTTTTTTACTTAAAGTGACACGCAATTTTTATTTTACAAAAATTTTATTATGAGATATGAACCTACACTCAGTACATTTTTGCAGTTACTACATTTAAGTTATTAGTGTTATAATGCTGTCACAGTTATTTAAACTTCAATTTCAGTTGTTTTATTTATAAAGTTTTTTTAACTTTTCGACAGTTGTTGTTTTGAAATAACCTAAAAAATCCATACAATGTGTAAAAATAGTACCTACATACAATATGTTGTCTCTGTTCTACGTACTACACAAATTCTGTTAAACATAGAATTTTCTTTCAGCAAATCCGTCACCAACAGAGACAACATTTTGTATGAAGGTACTATTTTAACACATTGTATGGAGCAACAGTCCGTCTACGAAACGTATCCGTATGAGTAAAGAAGCCTTTAAAATGTGTTTTTACTAAAATATATTTGAAATCTGAATTAAGATTTTTTATGAATTCGGGCTTAAAAATGCATCGGTGAGGCAACTTATCAACTGTGATATATTTTAAAACGTAGATCACGAATGTGAACACAAAATTTTAATATTAGCTCCGCTTTTTGAAATATTTGAGAATTTAACTTTTACCAAAAATCGGTTTTTTTCTTTAAAATTTCTCAAAGCTTTATGGCTTTAAAGTATGGACTTAATTGCGATTGAGTGAAGGATATTGGATATCTTTGCAATAAAGTGAAAACTTCACTTATTTTTCTTATTTGTGATTATTATAAAATCCCTTAATCGAATTTGCAAATTGGCACTTGATGTTAATTTATAGTCCAATTCACATTGGATTTTTGAAAATCCAATATGAAGTTTAAAATTTTTGGCATTTTTTAAAAATTAATTTAGTCATTTTAATTGTTATTTTGGCAACTTCGCAAAAAGCTACAATAAGTGATGAAATGCTTGTATAAGTAGAGTAAATTGACAACCCCCCGCTGTATTTAACCAGTCGAAAAAACTGCACGAAAAATAGTTACCTGTTTTGGACCACTCACCTGGGTTACAGGTTTGGGCCTTGAAATACGCATTTTACAGCTTTATGACATACCCTTACTTGAAATATCGATTCTTGTTCACTAAAAATTAAGAGTTCTATGTGGAAGAAAAACATGGAGAAATTATTTAATATCAGTGATTAATGCGTAAGTCCCAGGCATGGGGAAAAATATATACGATGTCAATACAAACATCAAAGATATTGTATGTGCGAAGTTTCATCGATATTGGACGAAGGAATCGGGGGTCGTCAGTCTTTAATGGGTTAAATAAAAAAATATTTACGAGTAAAATAATCATTTTAAGTAAGAAGATTGTAAAGCAAAATGTAAAGTTAATAGATTAAATAACATTTATGAGTAAAAGAATCATTTTAAGTCAGAAAATCGTGAAACAAGAGAAAAAAAATCGATTACTTTCACATATAATTGTATATGGCATCACCTATTAGTCAAACTAAAATCACTTCTAATTTTAAAATTCTTTGATCTATATTTAAATTTTCATTATTATTTGAAATGTGAAACAAATACTATTTAAATTGCATCAAATTGTATATAACTTGATCAAATTAGATAGACCCAATTTTCGGATTAAATTATATTAGACACGATCTTATGGGATCACATGAGATAAGGTTATGTATGATAATTTTCGAAGCTACTAAGATATAATGTGATATGAAATTGTATATATATGCTTATGTATACCCATACCGGAACTTTTTTAATCGAGAACATCAATTGAAGTTAATAATACCAATTGATGTTAAAAAGTTCCATTTGAAATTAAAAAATATAATTATCCATTTAAAAAACAAATTAATATTCCGAAATGCTTATTGTATAATTTTTTTTTTTTTAATTTAAGAACATTGATGTTTCACAATTTCAAATAATTTCTGGTAGTTTTGAATTTTAAAAAAGTCTAAATTGCAAATGATATTTTCTGAATTTTCAAACAAAAAATACAAATTTCAATAAAAAGCTAAAAGTTATTTTCATAAAGTTTATGAAACTTTTTTTATGAAATGATGAAGGTCTATGAAACATTTATCATAAATTTTTATGAAACCGGGTAATAAATTAACATCGTCGAGTTTCTGTGGTTGGTTGATATATATACCTGATCAAAACCTTAAGTTTCTTGTATGTGGTGGATTAGAATGAGGCTGAAGATGACCAAGTCGCTTAGGTCGAAAGTGCGGCACTCTCTCTAGTTTTGATCCCCACAAGATTTTTTTCATTTTCTCTTACATTTATTAATAATTCGTGTTTTCTATTTGTAATGCTAACATTTAATTATAATCTCAAACCTGACAATTCAAAATGAAATGCAACTGTTCATCATATTTATGAAAACTTCATAAATATAATGAATTAATGATGACATACGATTTATGAAATAATATCATCAATATGATACAACTTTTTTCCCTGTGTGTAGAATAATGCTTATTTAATTAAGTATCAAAATTTTAGTTTTCTCGAGTACTTAAGAGCTGCCTTCAAAAATCATAAATTTTCTTTCTTAAATTTTAGACATGATATCATACAAAAAACGATTTTAGGTCTTAGGTACGAGGGCGGTTAAATAAGTCCACGACTTTTCGAACTTCACTCATAGTTATATGAAATACAATACTGCTCCAATCAAGTACCATCTGTTAATAGACTACTGTCGAATTTTGAGCAAGTTCTGTCATTTACTTTGCGTTTAACAGCTGTTCAAAACATAAAACCTCGTGGAATTTTTTAAAAATGGAAAAAAGTAAATTCCGAGTGCTCATTAAACAGTCAATCCTAGGAAAAGCTTGATAAATACTATGTTGACTCTGTACCATCGATTTTAATGGTAAACAAGTTGTTTACTGACTTTCGTTGTGGTCGCACAAGTATAAATGACGCTGAACGTTCTGGACGGTTAATTGAGGTTAGCACACATGAAAATGTCGAAAAAATCCACGATATGGTGGTGTCCGATCGAAAATTAAATTGCGTGAGATTGTTGATGCCATAGGCATTTCATATGGCAGCGTGGTTTCGATTTTAAATGATCGGTTGGGTTTAAGAAAGCTGTCTGCAAGATGGGTGCCGCGTTTGCTCTCAATTGACCATAAACGTAATCGTGTGACAACTTCAAAGGCTTGTTTGGAGTTGTTTAACAGCAATTCGAATGAGTTATTGCGGCGTTTTGTAACTGTGGATGAAACATGGATACATTACAACACTCCGGAGACCAAGCAGCAGTCTAAACAATGGGTTTATCCGGGTGAACCGGGTGAAGGCCAATTTAAGTTTGTTGGCCAATAAGATGATGTCAACAGTTTTATGGGATGCACACGGGATAATCCACATCGATTACCTTTAAAAGGGAAAAATAATAAACGGCGAATATTATGCCAACTTAGTGGACCGATTTAACGAGGGTTAAAAAAAAAAAAAACAACCCCATAAGGCCAAGAAAAAATTCTTTTTCATCAAGATAATGCACGAGTGCACACGTCATTCGCTATATTCTCCTGATTTAGCCCCCAGTGACTATTTCCTATTTCCAAACCTAAAGAAATGGCTCGGTGAAAAGAGATTTAGCTCCAACAATGAAATTATCGATCAAACAAATGCCTATTTTATAGACCTCAAAAAATCCTATTTTTTTGGAAGGGATACTAAAATTGGAGAAACGTTGAACTAAGTGTATGGAGCTGAAAGGAGATTATGTTGAAAAATATTTTTTTTTTTTTACAAAAAAAAAACTGTGTTTTATTCAAAAATTTACGGACTTATTGATCCGCCGTTGTATGTGTACTATTGTATTGGCATGAGTCGATTGTTTTCCTCTTTTCAACCAGACCTAAAAAATAATTGTTAAAGGTGTTATGATACTTGCTATTTTTGTATTTTTTCTATATTGGAGAATATATTTGCATAGGATTTTTTATTTTTATTTTTTTTATTTTTTTAATAATGTTTATTTATTCATAAATTAAATAGTTATTAAATAGACTATAAATAAACAAATAGTGGGTATATTATAACTAATAATACACAGTCCCAAATATCGGGCTCTCAAGTATACTTTATAAAACATATAATATAATTTTTGGTAATAAATATTTAATTTTAAATAACTACATTTGTATTTAATTTGTAATAATATATCAATTGAAATGTAAGAAAAGTTGAAAAAAACCTTACTTTAATATTTTAAAGTTTAAAAGAAATGGTCCGAGGTTAAAAACAGAGAGAAAAGAAAATAAAAATCAGTTGGATAACCACCAAAATTTTTTGATATTTGTAGCGTATTTGTCCGCTAAATAAACAGTGGTATCAAACCTTGTATTCACCGAAGTTAGGTGATTGCATGATATAGCCTTGACATTGGCTCTTCTGTAGATATGATAAATTATGGGTACACCCATTTGATTTTGGATGTATCCGTATTTATCCAAGAACAAAAAAGCCTCCGGTGGTATAAAACCTTTCTGAATAATGTTCGATATATATGTTTCGCCAACATGGTAAGGAGCCAAAATTAGGTTATTTTCATAACATTCTGTGCTTCTTAGAATGTGATTCCTTATCAACTGTATTATAAAGTTATCAATTCTACTGATCTTTGATACATCATACAGTCTTCTGTTCGAAATATACTTTGTAAAATTGCTAGATGGTGATCTGTGCATAGGAAAACTGACTAAGTGTAAAGAGTATGACTATACCATAAAAAATCTTGATATTTCAAAGAAATATACGTGTGTTATCGATAAATAATCTAAGACTGTCAAAAAAACATATAAAAATTTTTAGCTTAAAATTGACATTTCCAGATTAAATGTTCGCACTGCTGCCACTTTTTTTTAGTTTTTGATCGAAAGTAGCGGCTTTTAACTTTTTTTTGCGATTTTTAGCTTTTTTTGACGGTTTTTGTGGGAACAAAACGTGGGCAATTTTCAATTTATAACGAGCTTTCAACCTCCGTATATTTACAAAAATAAAGCAAATCAAACATATTAGCTAGGTTGATACTAGTATTTCGATCTGGCTAAAGATCTCATCAGAACCCGAAGTTTTAGAAAAGCTAGAGCCTATATAATAGGCAGAACTTTAACAAAAAACCTATTAATAATCAATTTTGCTCCATTCTTGTCTTCTTAGTAATCAACCACGTGGTTAGGTCTTTTCCTAACAAGCATCATGACGTTACTAAACTTTGAAGACCAAAAATGTTCTATTTATATAAAAAATTTTTAGTGTGTACTCTGGCTCAAGTAATATTTTTTACAGTTATATTAGTTTTTTGTTTTTATATACATCGAGATTATTTTTATGTTATTTTCAATTTATAACGAGCTTTCAACCTCCGTATATTTACAAAAATAAAGCAAATCAAACATATTAGCTAGGTTGATACTAGTATTTCGATCTGGCTAAAGATCTCATCAGAACCCGAAGTTTTAGAAAAGCTAGAGCCTATATAATAGGCAGAACTTTAACAAAAACCTATTAATAATCAATTTTGCTCCATTCTTGTCTTCTTAGTAATCAACCACGTGGTTAGGTCTTTTCCTAACAAGCATCATGACGTTACTAAACTTTGAAGACCAAAAATGTTCTATTTATATAAAAAATTTTTAGTGTGTACTCTGGCTCAAGTAATATTTTTTACAGTTATTTTAGTTTTTTTTTTTATTTACATCGAGATTATTTTTATGTTATTTTCAATTTATAACGAGCTTTCAACCTCCGTATATTTACAAAAATAAAGCAAATCAAACATATTAGCTAGGTTGATACTAGTATTTCGATCTGGCTAAAGATCTCATCAGAACCCGAAGTTTTAGAAAAGCTATTGTTTGTTTTGTTTACATTTTATTTTGAAATAACAAAAAAGTATTTCTTGTTCTTTCTCGCATTTGCTGTTTCTTTCAGTCAATCCTAAAAAATCCAATACAAAAAATAGCAAGTATCATAACACCTTAACAGACTATAAAAATAACCTTGACTTGAATTTTTTTTTTTTTTTAAAAACTTAAATTTCTTTTGATGACATAACCGTAAGTTGAGTTTTATATAAATTTTAATAAAGATAAATAATAAATATTATGTACTTACTTTATGGGCTAATATTTATGTTTTGATAAATTTTTAATCCTTTTTAATTGTTTTTTTGTTTTTATAATAGTATATTCTTTTTGTAATATAAACGTTGAGTGGACAAAAAGCTTAAAGCGTTTTTTAACGGTTTTAAATGTTTTCCGGTTAGGGTGTTTTTTTTTTTTTTTTTTTTTTTTTTGTTAAGCAATATCGTTGAGAAATTATTTAATTAATAATATTTAAAAAAAAAGAATCCTTTATAAGGTTATTGAGGCATGTTATATAAAGAATTGTTTTAAATAGTAGAAAACACAAAAAAAAAACACACAATCAATCAATCAATCGAAATCCTTTATAAGGAATTATTTGTAATTATAAGAAAAGGGGCGAAATTTATATATATATTTTTTTTTTATAGATTTGTTGTTTAATAATAACTATTTAAAAAAATTGCACAGTAGTTATTAGCTATAGTTAAAGATTAGTATATTATGTTTTTTTTAGAAATTTAAATCTCTTTACGGTTTTTAATCATATATTTTTTTTATATAAATTTTATTTATATATATTTTTTTATAGCTAAAGTTTTTTTTTTTTTTTTTTTATTTCATATGACTTATTTTATAATTAATTTATTATATTTTAATTAACATTTATTTTTTTATATTTAATTTAATAATTTATTCTTTTTGTTATCAAACAGTTTAGTATTTATATTAATTATTATGATTATTATTAATTAATTATCTATAATTTAATAAAATGTTAAATTTATATTATCAAATACAATATTTTTTTTCTCGTTTTTATACTAATTTTTTATTGCGTATATTTTATATTGATTTTAAGATTAATTGGTCAAATTTTTTTGTTTTTTTTTTATTTTATTTCACTTTTTTATTGTTGTTGTAGTGGTGTTAATTAATAATTCAATTATTCGTAATTATCTACTTATTTATTATTATTTTAATGACTTTTTAATTTTCAAAATTATTGCACTTAATAATTTTTTTTTATTAGTTTGTTGGTGTTTTTTTAATAAATATTTTTATGCTTATTACTATTACGTTTTGGAATGTTAAGCGAAGTTTTAAAAATTTATCATTCAAAATTATTGATATTTTATTGCACTTGTAAATTTATTTAGTTTTTTGTGTTTTATTTTTTTTTGTATAAAAAAAAAACAGGATGTTATTTTTATGTTAAGCTTAATGTACGCTGTAAGAGAAAATATAAAATTTTTATTAAAAATATATATTCGAATTTGTATTGAATTTTGTCTTCATATAAGTGGAAATTTTAACGTATGTTTGTTTGGTTTATTTGTTTTTATGATTA
The DNA here is from genome assembly GCA_021234595.1 of Delia radicum. Classification (NCBI taxonomy): domain Eukaryota; kingdom Metazoa; phylum Arthropoda; class Insecta; order Diptera; family Anthomyiidae; genus Delia; species Delia radicum. The sequence goes on along the minus strand of CM037854.1, from coordinate 78,255,580 downwards.
TAATTTAGATTTTGCTAAATCATCAAATACAAAATTTGCTGATTTTTTGAATATTTTTTTTTTTTAATATTTATTTAACAACAACATGGAATTATTACTGGTCAATATACAAAGTTAAACAGTTGTGGCCAGAAATTAAGTCCATTTAATAATTGAGCTATTAAAATTTAACCAACACCAAAAAAAAAAAAAAAAAAAACAAAAAACGTGTATTGAATATCCACCATAGGTGGACCTTGCACATAACAAACAAGTTTTCAATTTATTTTTTGATCAATGGTGATAATCTTTTACTCCATTTATTTCATTTCATTTCATTTATTAATTTAAAAACCAAGCCCATAGGGCCAAATATGGTTCGTATTCAACAATAAGTTTTTACAAAAAATAAAAAAATAAATTTATAATTTAAAGGAATGCCTAAAATAAATAAAATTATAACTAAAGTTTAACGGCTCATTTATATCGCACTTGATCAACAAGAGGGTATTAACTCAAAATTTTTAAAATATCACTTTTTTCAAGAAATCAACTAACAACATCAATATCTATCTATTGTAAAAATTTCAATGTATTCCGATTACTCTTTCATCTCGAAAACCACTTTTGAGACCATTTTCATGATAATGTAGTGATTACCTTTATTTCAACAAAAAAGTATTATTTCGAGTTAATACAAATGTTCAAATAGAAATGAATCGTATATTTTCATAAAAATGTATTATTTTGATTTGAGCCTTTATTTATGTTAAAAATAATCAAACTGTTTTATTTATATTTGGTTGTATTTTGAGTTGATACTGTTTTGTTGATAAAATTAGTTTTATTCTATAAATTTAAATCGATGAAATTTCAAAAAAAATGGTATTAACTCGAAAAATTGATTTTTTTTTGCAATGAGTGGTAAAATTTAAAACAAAAACAATGTATGTATATTTTCAAATGGAATTTGCTTATTATGATATGTTTGAATTTTTAAATTCTGTTAAAATGTGGCCATACAACAGTTTTTTGACTCTACTGAAAAATTTTAAAATTTTGAGTTAATACCCTCTTGTTGATCAAATGCGATATATTAGTTCTCATGTAGTGAGTAAACTAGTTTATATGAATGTTTGATGTTTGGCATAGGATTGTTACCTCTTTCAAAACGTGTTCTGATGATGGGAACCTAGAAAATTCGCGAAATAGATCTAGCAACACATTCCTGAAAGGGTCAAATAATAAATTTTGAAACAAAAAAACTCTATAGATTATTTGTTATGACAATATCCTAATAAAGAAATATAGAGTATTGAACAATTTTCATTTTCATAACACTGATAATTTTAATAAATTTTTAAAATTTATTAAAATTATATTTAATTTTTTTAAAAAATTCCAACTTTCATTGAAAATATATTGTACAGAATCATATTTTTAAACTTTTTCACAAACAATTCAATCACCTACATATGTCCTATTTTTCCCATTGTTGGTGCTTTGATTTTCATATACCCAATTTTTTTTCGCTTTACTTTTCTGCAGAAGATACTTGGTGAAATTAAAACGAACGCAATTTTTTTCTTACAAAATTCTTTTAAAATTCATAATACTACTTTATCACCTCTGTTCTATGTTTCACATTCGCATGAAAGTGCGAATATGACTTTTTGGTTCTTTGTCTTTCACATACCCATTTTAGATTTTCTTTCTTGTAGAAAGTAAAACGAAAGCACTGTTTTCCTTACAGAAGTTTTAATAATCATAAGACTGCTTTATAAGTGAAAGTTTAGCATTTTTACCGAAAACATATGTTCTCGATAATTTTTCGACATTTTTCGATTATTATTTCGAATTTAATACATTTATGGGGATTAGAAAGCACCAAATTTCAATTTCATGTGCTTTTAAAATTTATTCATATTCAAAAAGTAAGCAAACCTAGGACATGGGCGTATAAATCAAACTTTATTATTTTTATTTTCATTAAAATAATAAAACTTTACTGCAGTTTCTATGAAAAAATAAAAAATTTTATTAATAGTCCAATTATTTTAACATTTTTATTCGTACCCACCCTGTAAAATAGTAAAATCCAAATAACAGGTTGCAGAAGAACTTATATTGTATTATAACAGGTTCTAATTTCTGTTCTGTAACTGGTTCTGTTTATATGGAGTTTGTCCTATTTGCAATAGGTTCTTTACCTCCAAACAAGAACAGGTTGCTTAGAACCGGTTCTAGAACCAGTTATAGACTGGTTCTGGGACCGTGACACCTTACATTTCGACTCCCATAAAACCTGTTCTAGAACTGGTTCCATGTAATTGGTATTAAAAGAAGTTGTTCTAGAACAGGTTCAGAGGTAATCAGTTCTAAAAAATTTTGCGGGGCAGTAAAATAGTAAAATCCAAATAACTGGTTGCAGGACAGCTTATACTGTATTGTAACAGGTTCTAATTTCTGTTCTGCAACTGGTTCTTTTTATATGGAGTTTGTCCTATTTGCAACAGGTTCTTTACCTCCAAACTAGAACTGGTTGCTTTGGAACCGGTTCTAGAAGCAGTTATAAAACAGGTTCTGGGACAGTGAAACCTTACCGTTTGGCTCCCAGAAACATGTTCTAGAACCGGTTTCATGTAACCGGTGGTAAAAGAAGCTGTTCTAGAACAGATTCCAAGGTAATCTATTCTGAAAAATTTTGCTGGGTATGTATTAAAAACTTAGGAAGAAGAAGAAAAACTAGTTTTCTTAGCTTTATTGAACATTTTATGAAAAAAAAAACTTTTTAAAATTAAGGAAAAAAAAATTCACTTAATTTTTGGAAGCGAAAGAACAGCATTCATTCCCAAGTTTTTTGTAATTTTGCAAGTTCGCTTCTAAAAACAAAAAAAAAATGTTTGCATTTCAGTCAAATTTTCATAACTTTGGAACGTGCACATAACCTGCCATTTGGCTGAGCAAATTGAGGTTATGTGCACGTTCTTATGTCTTTTTTTCAATTTGTTTTAAAATCTCTGTATCTCGGCGATTTAATTTTTTTATTATTTTTTTATTGATTCTGAAAGGTCTACCAACGACCTTTCCAACAAGCCCAAAAACCAAAAAAATTCGACCACTGGTTCAGAAGTTAGCAAATTTTACTGTACTAACCTCCGACCACCAATCCGAAAATTTTCAAACAGTTGCCATTTCGCACACATGCATTTTCGGGGATGGTCGTAGTGGATATATTTTCATGAAATCACCAAATTAATACGCTGGTGGAATACGGCAGGTCGTGACGGAATCACCCTGTATAAAGAATTTTAAAAGTGCTGATATAATTTTATTTTATATTTTTTTTTTTTTTTGCAAACAATTAAATAAATAATGTAGTTCATATATTATTGTTGTTTTATTTGTTTTTGTGTTAATACAAAACCAAAAAAAAAAAAAAATAACTGATGATATTTACATACAACAATTACTTATGTAGTAAATATGAGAACATATAAACATAACTACATATGTTTGTTTAGACTTATAAATACAGTGGTGGGCAAAATAGGTACGGAATTTTAAAATTATAACAGCATATACTACAAAAAATTAATTACAAAATCTTTGCAGTATCAATATGTAAAGAAACCCAACCAAAGCATTTCTGAGCGCTCAGATATGATGACTCATAACAGACTCTAAAATATGATAATTTTTGGAGCTCTCAAATGAATATTTATGAGCCTAATGCAAATTTTTTCCACACTCATTGCTCAAAAATTAATCATAAAAAATCTGTAATTTTTAATAGTGCTCATATTTAGGAGTCTTTTGTAAGTCATAAAAGAGCGTTTAGAGAGAAGCAAAGGAATAATTTCAGAAGATCTGCCTGCTCTTTTATGAATCTTTTCGGACTCCTATTGTACACTGGAAATATTAACATTCTTAAAATTCCTAAAGAAATAATTTGTTTTATAGTTTATCAGATTGAATTAAATATGATGGTAAACTTAAAATAAGTTTGATATAATTTTTATTAAAAATAAAAATTATGTTTTTTCTACCTTTAATTGTGTTCTGAGATATTTTTGTGTTAAAAATCGGCGGGTGGTATAGTTCTCAAGACTGTGACACATTTAATAAAAACCCAAACCCAATTTAATAATGGCTGTTGATAAACCTTTTGGAGAAAAAGCTGAAGTTTCGTATTATAGCATCATAGTGTGAGGTATTAAACAAATGGTGTTCCAAATAATCCCACTTCTATTTGCAACAGTTTTTTTTTTAGCGTTTCTAAGCAATTACTAGAGTTCCCAAAAAACTGACGTTTTCAAAAACAGGGTTTTCGGTTAACTGAGAATGAAAAATTCGGTTAACAGCCCTTAATTAAAGCTGCATTTTTTTTATTAAAAATGTACAAAATGCTTGAAAAAATGGGAAAATGACTGTTCAGAATTTTGATTAATTGGTTTATTATTCATGCAAAACACTGAAAGCTGTATATTTTCTATACTTGTATAAAATACAAAGTACGGTCTTAGTTTACTTCCCCTTTACATCTTGTTTTTAAATAAAACAAAGCAAGTGTAAAAATAAAAAGGAGAACAAAAAGCGTGTATTGTATATCTACCGAATGTAGAGCTTGCACATAACAAATAAGTTTTCAAATTATTTTTGATCAATCGTAATAATCTTTAACTTCGAGCTCATATATTAGTTCTCATTTAGTGGGAAAACAAGGTTATATGAATGTTTGATATTTGCATGGGATTGTCACTTCTATCAAAACGTGTTCTGATGATGGGAACCTAGAAAATTCGCGAAATATATCTATCAACACATTCCTAAAACTGGTCAATTAATAAATTTGAAAACAAAAACTCTATAGATTCTTTGTTTGGACAATATCCTAATAAAGAAATATAGAGTATGGATTAGAATAATTTTCAATATTTCGACATTCGTCGAATGTCATCTTCTGGAAAATATATTATGTTGACATAAAAATCAAAAACTTAAAAATATTGTTGTTATCACAACGTCATCTTTAAATAATATCAATATCAATTATTATAGAGCTCAATGACAGATGACGTTGTGATAACAAAAATATTTTTAAGTTTTTATTTTTTATGTAAACACTAAATATTTTCCCGAAGATGACATTCGACGAATGTCGAAATATTGAATAGTAAATTAATTATTTTTTTTTTTATTTTATTAATTAATAATCATATAATTACAAATTATATACTATTACCCTAACCGAGCACTAGCTACTATGGCCTTCGGCGCGTTGTAGCGAAAACAGACCAGTGCCTCTGGTGGGAATTGAACCCACGACCCCCCGCACTGATAAGCACACATCATATGCTTTTTAAATCTTTGAAATAGTCCATCTACTTTGAAAAATATGGCACTTGTTTTATGATTTTTTTAAAAATCAAAAACGGTAATAAAAACGCAAATTTGCACAATCATAAGAAACTGAAAACGGTAGTTACGGTAGTAGACATCCTAGAGTATACGTACTACAAATTTTAATAAAATCAAATGTCTAAAGGCCAAAAACTTACCGCTTTTAAAAGTTCTCTCATGCAATGGACGATATTATAAAAACGAGATTTCTACTTTTATTTCATACGCACTTTTAAATTTTCTCCAATTTTCTATAATTTTGGCAAACACTGTATAACATTTATATAATTTATATTTATGTATAGTATTTGTTTTTATTTTTTCTTGTAGCTGTTGTTAATTTTTCATACATACTTTACTTCTATAGTATCCGGTATTATGCCATATTCAACATTTTTACCATAACATACAATTCATTGTTTGTATGCAGATAATGTAAAGTATGTTTAATGTTAAATGTTTTTTTTTTTTTTTTATAAAATAAAACAAATATTTAAATTCTCATTTTACTTTTTAGTAAGTGTAAATATGATATTCATATATTTACAAACATATGTAAGACTACATGACATTTAAAAAAATCTCATGTTCATGATTTTGCAGCTAAAAATATAACAAACTTGTTAAATTTTCCAAGGATTTTTCTTTGACATGAAATTTTATTTGCCGTTATAGATATAAGGAGTGAGATCGAATAATTCCCGACACAGATAATCACTTATAACTTTTTTTTATATTTAAAAGTGAACTTATTCTTGAATCAAGTTATCTTTTAAAACATCGTCAGATTATGGGTACAAAATACAGTGGAGTTTGGTTATAACAAACACCGGTTATAGCGAACTTTTTTTATGACGAACGATTTTCTGTTCCCAACGCATTTACTAACGTATTTCATATAAAATAATATGGTTATAACGAACATCGCTTAAAACGAACTTTTTATATAAGAATTAATTTTTTGGAGCCTTTTATTAGTTTTGTTACAAACTTTTACTCTCATAACAAAAATATAAAAACATAGAGATTCTAAAATTTAAATTTTGCTTCACCTCCTAAAAATTTTAGGTTTTTAATTACAAACTTACTAAACCCAGCAAAACCACACATTACCAAATCATGGGTAAAGTAATGTATCGCCATAGGGCTTTATGCATTACTTTACTCGTTCCTTCACTGATGAAATATACAGGCGATGAGCCTCAAAGTAAATCATTACCTTGTAGAGGGTTAAGTAACTGGTAACTTATATGGTTACATGGTGTGAAAAGTAATGTGTCTATAAATAGATTTTCATAAAAAAAAATGCATAAAAATTTTTTTTTACAAATATTTTTTTTTAATTAAATAAATAACTTTTTTTTTATTAAATATGGTTAATTAACATGGTCATGCTGGGATTCGAACCTGGGGTCCCTGGTATTTAAGTATTAGTTAGGCGAGAACTCTACCAACTGAGCTATCGATACATATAATATTTTATTGCTTAAAATTGTTGATGAGTTGTTGTGCTTCGTGTTTTCGTTCGTGATATCCCTCATGCTTACAAAAAATCACAAAGTAATGTGTCTATAAATAGATTATAGATCTATCTTATAATAGATTATGAATTCCATGCATAATTTATTACACATCAATTTTAAATATGAAAAATCTAAATTACAAATTACATTTTCTTAATTTGAAATGAAGAGCTTATTGTAAAAACTTGATAAGCCACAAACATATTTTTTGGATTTTCACCAGTTTCTAGACATCCATGGATTAGTATTTGATAGAAGTCTTGCTTAAACACTAATTGCAAATACCTAGAAAAAGGTATATATTTTTTGCTTTTTTTTAACCTTTAAAAGCCAAAAACAAACTTAAAATAAAATGTGGCTTATCAAGTTTTTACAATAAACCCTTCAAATGAAAATTCTAAATTTCTATTGATGATTTCATAATTTGAAATGGAAATTCTGAATTTCAATTAATAGCAAAACAAAAAAGAATGTATCCAAACGTTTTATGAAATGATGAAGATTTATGAAACATTCGACATACATAAATGTTTATGAAACTTTTTATCATATCTATGAGAACTTCATACATATGATTAATAACTGATGATAAACGATTCAAGAATCAGTTTCATCAATATGATGAAACTTGTTTCCATGAGTGTACACACAATTACATTCCAATAACAACATTCATAATAATCTATGCTCAAAATACGAAAAAAATGTCAAAACAACGCAATCTTTTGTAAAATAAACAAATTTTCGTGTATTTTACGTAAGTTTTTGTTATTTTGAAAGTTTTTTCATATTATATACATGAATTATTATCAGTGTATATTATTGTTTTATTTTGATTTTCGCTGATGTTGAAGTAAATGGTCAAATATACCATAACTACAAGAGACCATAAAAATATAATGCTAACTAATTATGCACAGAGAGAATTCCTTGGACGAGTTTTAATGAAACTTGTTCACTTAACTAATGAAGTTTTCTTTACAATGTAAAATAAGAATTTCTTTAACATCATGAAAAGTCATCATAGTTTTAATAAATCTAAATGTAATGAAACTTTTTATTAGTCGCATGAAGATTTTAATTAATAATATGAAATGTTTCATTACTTTTTATGAAAAACTGCATTAATTTTCGCTCATGTTGGAGTAAATGATCAAAAATACCACAACTTCAAGAGACCATAAAAATAATATGCTAACTAACTATGCACAGAGAGAGTTCCTTGGACGAGTTTTAATGAAACTTGTTCACTTAACTAATGAAGTTTTCTTGACAATGTAAATGAAGAATTTCTTTAATATTATGAAAAATCATCATAATAAATCTATTGTTAATTAAACTTTTTCATTAGCCACATGAAGTTTTTAATATATAATATGAAATTTTTCATTACATTTTATGAAACACTGCATTAATTTAATGAACCTTGTCAATGAACAAGTTCCAGTGACAAGTCATAGATCCACTGCAAAGAGCATTGATATCATGCAGATAATTCTCTCAGTGTGCAAAACCTTTTGGTTTGTGTGCAAAACCTTTGGTTTATCTAATAGTCAACGTTCGTTTCGCATTGGCGGCTGAAGGCGATGATTTGTTGCACAGTGTTATTTTTCAATCCAATTTTTGACGATTTTCAACGACATTTGCGCTTGAAGAGTTTCATTATATGTTTAATAATATTTTCAAACCCATCTTATTTGACACCCTCATTTTTTTAAAGAAAACATTTTTTTTTAGTTGTTTAAAACTTGAACACATCAAAATCATGGCCTTATATTAATTTTAGTTAAAAATTATATAAAATAATATAATTTATAATCAAAAATTGTTTCAGTAATGTGCTCTTATCGTAGAAAAAAATTTCACACTAGATGAATTTAAGTAGAAATACTTTTTGTAATCAAATGTAATTAATCATTTTCAGAAAAAAAAAACAAAACAAAAATAATGAAAAAACATTATTTTTAACATCATATAAGTATATTTTGTTGTTTTAAGATCTTTGTTTTATTTCCAAGTATAGTAATTTTTTTTTTTTTTGCTTTTTAGTTACTTGACCGTTAAGTAAATATTTTCATATTTCATTTTAATTATTTGCAATAAATTTTAATGTATACGATAAAAGCACTATGATTTTTTCGTGTATGTGATACCCTACAATAATTTGTGAAACTGTTTAATTTGAAAGTCCATTTAAAATAAAATAAATTTTATGATAGGTTTGATAAGTTTTCAGCCAGAAAGAGGCGAAAATTGAGTAGGGGGTGATTGATTCAGAAAATAAATTTAAGTTAATTTATATCTTGACATATTTTGATGAAATTTGTTAAAACGTCTCATACTTGTCGGAGATATTTGGATCACTTAAAGTTTCAGATTTTAACTTTATGTGGTTTTTCATCTAAATTTGTGTAGGGCTTCTTCTGTGCGGTCTTGATAGTCTGAATTTTCTTGTTTTTTTTTTGCGTTCGTTTCACATACTTGCACATCATCTACAAACTGTGTCAAATTCGACTCGTACTAACATTTCTAAAAACCCACTCATATTGACTTAAGAAAAAGCAGAAAAAAAAACAAAATAACTACAATCAAAACAGAAAAAAAAAATTATGTATAAAAATAGTTAGAAAAAAGAATTCATATACTAAAGATAATAATTTGTAAGACGTAGAAGAAACGTAATAAATTTTACACAGAAAAAAAAAACACACGCGTATAATTAAAGTTAAGTTAGAATATTATTTTTAGAGCATACTGAACTTTTTTACATAAGTGTATGCTACAGAAACGATGCCAGCAGCCCGGCATTGTTCTCGATATATGTATGTCTTCGAAAAATATTCACTACCATTGACATTTCTTTAGCATTAGTTGAAACTAATTCAAATGGGAAAAACTAATCAAAATTGTTTAAAAAATGATTTGCTTGCAAAAAAAATCTAATTAATGAAAACAAACACCTGTTTTGGTCAGAGAAGTTTAAACATAATTTTTGTAACGAAAGTTACGGCATTTAAACGTTGTTCAAATCGGAACGATAATGAATGAAACGCGGAACGAGTGCAACTGGAGCAGTTAACATGGGGAACAATATGAACTCAAACCAGAAAACGATTAAAAAGTAACCGCTAAGCATTGGGTACGAAATAAAATGTCCCGGGCAACTAGTGGAATTGGAACATTTAATACAGCCCGGATAAAAGTTGTCATATCTAGTCATATATAATATGATTAAGTGAGCCCAAGTTTTGATATAGTTATATATTACTGTATACAGTTATTTTAATGATTATTATAATGATATATTGCAGAATATAAAGGGTCCGTCATCTAACTTTTTTTTTTTTGAACTAGTGCTTATTTCGTGAATGGTAACACTTAGCTCATGTCTGATTTGACAGATAATTAGTTGTATCCTTCCGCTGAACGAATATGGTCCGTATGTTCGTTATCTTGTGAAACAAGTGAAAGAAACTGGCATCCTCATCGATAAACCAAAGCGTGAAAAGCCAAAAACAGTGCGTACACCAGAGAATATTGCTGCTGTGGCAGAAAGTGTGCGTGAAGCGCCATCAACATCAATTCACCGTCGTTCTCAACAATTGAACATTTCGGAGAGATCATTGTATGACGCCATACAAAGTCCAATTGGTTCAGGAGTTCAAAAAAAAAAGAAGTTATTTGGCGGACCTTTTATAATCTTATAAAATCATATAAAAGTAAGCCTCAATTACATAAATGTATATTTCCTTATATTACACTTCATATACACAGTGAGAATTTATTGGACGAGTTTTAATGAAATTGTTTCACTAAATTGATGTTCTTTTTTCACAATGTGAATGAGAAGTCTTTTAAACTTTATGAAAAATATTCATAGTTTTATTGAAACTATTTTTAATGAAACTTTTTCATTAGTCGCATGAAATTTTAAATATATAAAAAAAAACGAAAGTTTTAATTAAGTATTATGAAATTCTGCATTAATTAAGTGAAAAGCTTCAATGTACGTGTTCCAGTGACATTTCATAGATCTAATTCAAAAATCATTGATATCAAGCAGAGAATTCTTGCAGTGAAGTGCAATATGTAAAAAATATATAATTTCAAATCGATCTATGTATGATAACATATGTTATATAATTGCATACACGTAATTGCATATATTTGTATATAATTGCATCCAATTGCGTGTAAATGTATCACATTATATATAATTTTATATATTTGGATGAGGAAAAAATTCGGATACAATTGTAGCAAACTATATATTATAATGTCGTCAAATTAGATCTAATTGAATCGAATAATGTCTAATTACACTAGATTAGATCTAACAGGATACAATGAGAACATCTCATTTTTCGGATATTATTATATATAATAGAGAAATTCACAAAATATTTTAGTTACATGTAATATCTGAATTTGAATAGAGTCACATTACGTCTTATATATCTTACTCCATATATAACTACATAAGCCACATAATATTAATTCAAATATATGTTCACTCAAAAAAACCAAATATATGGTCCAATGCTAAGTCTTATTAAACTATACGTGACGTCATACTGAAAATATTTTCATTATAATTTTATATAGCTTTTCATATAATTCCATACATATGAGTATTTTGGTATACATAGTTCTTGATATTGAATTAAGTTATATGCAATTGATTAAGTTATATGCAATTTATTTATTCCATATGCCTTCACATATAGCCATATTAAATTTATAGCGAAATCATTTTCAAAATTTCAAATAAAGCACTGGGCAAATTTGATAAGACAAAACCACCTAATTATACATTTATGAAACATTAAAATTTTCTTGAGAAATGTTTTATTGAATCAATGAAATGAATGCTTTCATTGACAAAATGAAAATTTCATAAAGTATATGAAATTTTTTTCATTTATTCTAGCCACATTTCTAGCCGCAAAAGCTCAATTTTGCGTACATTACATATCTGTTGACTTTTTATAAAAGCACTTATGTCGACTTAAAAAATTTTTTTTAAGAATTTTGTACTCAATTATCATTTCACATCAACACTTTTACACTAAAGGCTGGAATACAATTGGCTTAATTGACTTAAGCAAGGTGTTGGTACGAAAAGAAAATTTGGAAATGCAATTATTTAAATTAATAAAAAAGAACTAAATTTTCGTTTTATGCGAACACCTAACTTAAGCCAATTATACTTCAGCGTTAAGGGCAAGTAACTTTTCTAAAAAATAACATTATCCACAGATATTTCCATACATATTTGACATTCATAACTATAGCAGTAAGCTTTGGTTATTTTGAGATAAGTTTTGGTTATTTTGAGATATGAGAGCGCCTTAAATCAATTTATTTCAAAGTTTTGGTTAATTCTGTTTAACAACAAAATTTATGTCATTTGTAATATTGGGCGCTTAACTTCAGCGAATATTTCTCAGTCAAAAAAGTAGTTTAAAAAATTACACTAAGCAAAGTTTTTTTCTTCATATTACATGTTAAAATTTTTATTGAAAAAAATTCAAAAATTTTCTTGAATTTAATGAATTTTTTTATGAAATTGTGAAAAAATCATAAAAAAAAGTTTTATGAAAAATTTCAAAACATTAATGAATTTTAAATCAGTTAATGGAATGTTTCATTAAATCAATGATTCCATTTTAATGAATTTGATTCATTTATACTATGAAGGAAATTCTATCAGTGTAATGACCACCCATAAATTTTGGGACATCGCAAACAAAAGTAATTAAGCGAGTAAATATCCTGGTAACTATCCTGGGGTCTTTTTAGTCAGACTTGGGCAACATCAATTACATTCCACAATCGTTCAGTATATCATTAATAATATCAGACCAACGCTCACACTTGTGAGCTAATCGCTTCCTTGGAAAATATGTAAAATTTTTAATACCAAACATGGGGATTAGCAACAACATCTGGGTATTTAATTACAGGGGAATTACATCCAATTACTTGTAATTGAACATAAAAAAGTAATTGGCCTGTAATTAAATACACATAAATTAGTATTACGTCCCATGTCTGGCATTGACAAAATTGAAAATTTTCCAAGGAAGCGTTTAAGCCCATGTTATGGAAAAATGTTATGGAAAAATTTCACAAGTGAATGATTATGAAATGTAATTGACGGCGTTCGAGTCTTGGGAGTCATTCCGGTTAATATCATTTACGCAAAAGTTCCAATATTTTCAATATTGACAAGTCGCGTTTTTTAACAGGCATAATATTGCAATGTCAATTTTAATGTTTGTCATATTAACTGTACTTTTGACCAAGAATATTTTATGTTTAAAGTTGAGTTTTTATATCTCGCGTTATTATTTGAAAATTCAAAACTAATTTTGCAAAAATTCGGGATCGAAGAGTTTTATTGAAAAATTGTTCTGAAACAACACAAAAATACATAATCATCCAACAAATATAATGCTTACCAAGAGGAAGTTCTGAAATTTATTATTTAATTACAGAGCGCTTTCGGAATAATTCCACAAGTAATGATTTTTGTTCGCGATGTACCGCTTAGTATGTTTCTTTTAAGCAGGTGAAAAGGGCCTCTTTCATGTGCTCTAAGAAGCAATAAATTCATGCCGTCGTAGCCAATTTTGTTTGTGTATTGACACAATTAATGCTTCATGGTATGCATTCTTTACTGCTTCATTCTAAACATTATTCAATGCTTCTATGAAGATATTAAGGGAAGCACAACATAATGCCTTCCCTAATTGCTTTATTGTATGCAAGACGGTGAAGCGCTATTTTGGAAGCATACAAATGCTTACCAAAGCTAGGTTATTTTTTGCTGGACAAGCAAAAATTTTCAGTGTTCTCACTTTTGGATTAGAACTTTCTCTGAACAGGCGTGGTCGTAAAACTCCCTTTAAAGAACTGCCAATATTTGCGTTAACTACACCAAATAATTAATATTTTATTATTTATATAAAATAATAAATTTATCATATTTTTTGTTAAATTCTCTTAACATTCGATGATGACGTAATTTACAACACATGAAAGCAAAATTCAATTGCTTCATTTAATTATAACCAGCCATCCTAAAATCGTATAAGAACCTTGAAAAACATATTTTTAGTACATCTTTTGATATGAATTTATATTTTGAAATGGTTAGAAACATCATAACAAACTGAAAACACCCCCGTTATGTTAATAACAAACTAAAAGATAAGCGTTGTACCTATAACTAAACAAATATTGAAAGTCTTTTATAAAATGCCCGAGTAAAAATATTTTCATATTGTCTTATAATTTTTCATCTTAAAATATATTATACTATGTGATTATATATGGTGAAATGCATTGCTATATCTGATTATATGTTTCGTATGTGGTAACATATACACTGCGTTGCATAACTATATGTACTTACAAATGATTTTTGCTATTTTTTCTATTATTAAAAAAAAAAAAAAAAAATAAACTTTTAACTATTTTTATGAGTGTGATAACTGATGTGTTATTATGTAAAATTTAAGAGAGTACTTAATTGATTTAAGAGAAAAAATGAGTTATAATGCATATAACGGTAAACAAAGAAACATTAAAGTATCAGTTTTGTTTTTTGCGCAATTTTAATCAATTTGCAAATTAAATGTGGTTCATATCTAAGTGATTTTTAAAAAGAGAAAATCTCAGCCTATTTAAAAAAGTGTCTTAAGTTTTTGGGAAATTGCTAGAAAAATAAACCGTTCACATGTGCTTTATCAAAGAACTTACAAATAATACGAGTGCTTAAGGTAAAAATAAAACAGGCTGCCCCAAAAATAAAGCTTTCTGATCGGGACCTGTGTAAAATAATCACAAAATAATCAACTGTGGTAGCAACTCAATGAAGAGTCTCAATCAGATAATCGATTAATGTAAGGTGCCCAAATCAACCATAAGTAGACTCTTAAAGGTTTCCCAGAGAATTACTCGCCAAAAGCTGATGTATGTGCCAAGGTTATTACCCCGCAACAAAACTGCCTGAATTGAATTTGCTAAAAGGAATGTACAAACCAACAGGAGAGAGGTAAGTCAATAATCGCTCTTGTTGGTAGTTCTAATTAAACATAAATTTCTTTTAAAGGCGGTATTTTATGACAAGAAAAAGTTCAATCTTGATGGCCCAGATGGTTTTAACAGCTATTGAAGATACCTACGTAAGGAAACGATATTTCTCAAAAAAAAAATTCGGGGGCGGATCCGCTTTTGTTTAACGGTATTTGGAATTTCCAAGCATCAGAATGAATTCTTCTGAATACATTACAGTATTAGAAGAGAAATTTGCGCCATTTATTGAAAATAGCAACGAAAAAGAATTCATTTTAAAACAAGACAACGCTTCAGTACGATGAAATGGCTATCATCAAAAAATATAAAAGTATTGGAATGGTCCCCATGTTCTCCGGATTAAAACCCCATTCAGAATATTTGGACAGTATTAACCCGTCGAGTTTAAGCAGAGAACCGTCAATATGAAAGCGGTTTTCATCCACAAAAATCAGTTATTGACGTGTTTAAATCTATAGCGGAAGAACTTCGATTAAATCTGGTAGACAGTATTTCTGATCAAATTTTCGAGTTGATTCAAAAAAAAGGCCTCACGCATTATTAGAACTGCTGCTTTTAAATATATTTTTTTAAATTTTTGGAAAATTTTGATATATTATATAATATAATAATAATATAATTTATATTAAGTTTATTTATAGTTATGAAACACTTATTGATATGTTATCCTTTTTAAATATAAAAATAAATTAATTAGGTTTTTTTTGTTAAATATCATTAATTTTCTTTTGGTTTTACATTTATGCCAGTTAAACTCTTCAACTTTTTTTGAAACTTACGAAATAGTTAGTGAAATTAATGTGTTAATATAGTTTTGCAACGCAGTGTATAACGATATACTTTTATATATTGACCTTTATGAAATTAGATATTAAACATATATGATATGCATAATAAGTTATGGTAGATTTGTTGTAATATATAATAATACATTCTCATATATAACATAATATGCATTCCTATAAGACGACATTGTAAGCTATATAATTTAAGATATAATAATGTATACTGTATTTTAAACTTATTTTTGTGTTTTATACACTTATATGTGGTGTCATATGTATAACATAACTTAAGATATAATTATGTATGTTATCAAATCATATAAGATGAAGTTATGTAAGATACGATATATAACACCATTTATATTTTTGGAGCATATATTAAAAAAAGCGAATCATATTTTGTAATTTCAAAATTCAGTAAATTTTTCTCATAAGTGCGCACTTCAATTTGGAAGAATATTTACTTCTTACCCAACAAAATAGGGAGTTTTATCAAAAATGAAACTAAATTATGAACGCAGCTTCTAAAATAATAAATTTGTTGCATAAATATAGAAAATAGCTAAACAAATTAGATTCATTACATTTTTTTACAAAAAAAATATTTTTTGGCAGCTATAAGTACTTCTTGCAATTAGGACGTATATATACGTCTTCAACAACTGAAAAGGAATTTAATGAAAATGCTAATAAATCCTAAATGCAGACACTTATGAAACCAATATTTTGTTAACATTTAGAAAACTGTAAACAGTATTTAATTCATTTGCATTAAAAAAAAAAATTAATCAAATTCCATTTCGAATTGTCCGGTTTGAGATCATAATTAAATGTTATTAATACAAATAGAAAACACTAATTGTTAATAAATGTAAAAGAAGATGAAACAAATCTTGTTTGGATCAGCGCTAGAAGGAGTGCCGCGACCTAAGCGACTAGGTCATCTTGAGCCACTTTCTAAACCACCACCCACAAGAAACTCCACGTTTGATCAGGTATATATATAAACCAACCACAGAAAATCGCTTATGTTAATTGATTACACGAATAACTTGAGTTATTTTCGTCTTTTCTTACAAGTTTAGCCAACAGCTTTAAATCGTAAATAGTTTTATTTGGCACTGTTTCCAGTCCAACTGGTGATGTTACATTACTGAGAACGAATTGGGAACACCGAATTGTAAAAATTATTTGAGCTGGACGTATATATACTTCTTACGTAACAGGATAGAGGTACGAAAAAACATACACGTGTTATGCTGCAGAAGGATTAATATCAAAATATATATCGATTGATAATAAAGTAGATGTGGCATATAATAAAGGGTGATTTTTTTTGCAACTTATTTTTTGGCAGCTCAGCTGTTTTCGTGTAACATGTTATTGTTAAACGTGTTCAGTTTAGTCTATAATTTAACCACGAATCGACTTACAAACGAACAACGCTTGCAGGTTATTGAATTTTATTATCAAAATTCAGTTTGGGCGACTTTCTGAGGCGTCTATTCGGAATCTTTGGACTAAATTTCGAACCAAATTTACATTAATGGACATTAAACCACCAACATGCGTAGAGTGCGAACAGAGGAAAATATGACTGCTGTATCCGCCAGTGTTGTTGATGACCGTGAATTATCGATTCGGCGTTTGTAGCAATTGGTCCTCTGTTACTCCACTACGTGGAAAATTTTGCGGAAGGATTTGGGTGCAAAATCTTTCAAAATATAGCTGCTGCAAGAATTGAAGAGTACTTTTCAACGACGACGAAGGCAGGGACGTCACTGTGAATGACGAGCGCTACCGTGCAATGATTACATTTTTTTTTTGCCCAAAATGGAAGAGCTGGACTTGGGTGACATGTGGTTTGAACAAGATGGTGCCACATGCCACATTTCACGTTTCTGCCGGTCAATTGGCCGCCTAGATCGTGAGATTTAATGCCTTTAGACAATTTTTTGTGGGGCTATGTTAAGGCTCATGACTATAGAGACAAGCCCGCAACGGTTGACGCACTGGAAGCCAATATTGAAGAATTTATTAGTGAGATACCGGCTTTTTTGAGAGAGTATGTCAAAAGTGGGAATTAGAACATTTCCATGAACTCATCATTAAACATTGAAATATATATCAAATATAGATTTTTTTAAATCAAATCCGAAAGTTTTTAAAAAAATCACCCATATACCATGGTAGCATGCTTCCATATATAGTATTTTAGATCGTTTTATACAATGTTATATCAGTTCGCCACAACATTTTATCATTCTTTGATTAAAACGATCATGTTTATTAACAAATTTGTTGGAATGTCAAACAATGCTTTTGAAAAGAAAGTGAAAATTTTAATTACGACCATTCGCACTTTAGCTGACGATATAAAGTTAGCTTAATAAACCTCTATTATTAGTTACAAAAGTCACTTTTAAATTGAAACCGAAATTTCGCATGTTAAATATTGCAAATTAAATAGCGGTTTGCCATTAAAATTGCCATTTTTACCATTACCCTAAAAAATGTAATTGAGTTAAACAACATTTTTAAACTATATTTTTATTTTTAATTTTTCTATTTAAAATCTCGGCAGAAAGTAAATAAATCAAAAATCTAAATTTCTTAATTAAAAATTTTCAATATCAATTTCAAATTTTATGCATTTCAAATAGAAAAGTTTAATTTCTTTAAATTTTCGATTTCAACTGAAATTTTAAATAAATATAACAAACACGATTGTAGCTGGAAAACTATAATAAATTTATTGTTTATCATAGTTTTTATCATATTTACAAGTTTTATGCGAGTTTTTATGAGAAGACCTAATATTAATGTTTTTGAATTTCAATGAACCATACTATATTTATATTTAAATGATATATGTATAGACAATATTATATTATATATATATATATTATATATAATATTGTAGTATAAAGTAAAATTTAATAAATTGGATAAGGATCAAATTCGGACAAAACTCTATCAAAACACATTAAATTCTCTCAAAAATAATCTAATATGATACAATTAGATGTGATTTGATATTTTCGGATGAAATTTTATATAACTAATTATGGGGTCATATTGAATTAGACAAAACAAGATAAAGCTCCATATAAGTTTTTCTTTTTAATCGGGTATATAAAAGAAAATTGTAAAAGTGGATTTTTTTTTTTGTTTTGTTGTCTTTCTCAACTAAAATTTTCCACATTTTCTTTTTGTTTATCTTATACATTTTCCTAGTTTGTTGTGTGCGTGTGTCTGCTTTGAATGTGTTTCTATTTTTTCTTAGTTGTTGTTTTGTTTTTCTTCTTTTGTGTGAGTGTGTGCGAGCGAGCGAGCAAGCGAGTGTTTAAATATTTATTTTCTTTTTGGTTCCAGCATATAATAATTCATTCGTCGTCTTTTGTTTTTCTACTTTTTTCCTCAAAACTATTGCTACTACAAATGTTCCAAAAAATAGTTTAAAATAATGCCTACATACAGAATGTATTGAGAGTATAATAAATGGAGGTTTCAGAGGCTTTTATTGCCTCATAAATGCACAATAAGAAGAAGAAAACTTAAAAGAAACGGCAGAAAAAATACGAAGAAGAAATATGAATTAACACTAGAATGACCGCAATTATTTATACCTACTCTGACCAAATACAGTAATTTTTTTAAAAATATTAATTCCACTGAAAATGACAGTTTAAACTACAGTTTGCTGTTCGAGTTTTCAAACATCAAAACCGAAAATCGACCAAAATAAGTTAACCAATTAAAAAAAAAAGTAAATTGTTCACTAATTTTGAAGAATAATTTGGTCCAAGCCATTTATAAATTTGTTTTTGTTTAAATTATAAGGTTTTTTCATTTTCGGCCTGATAACGATTGTCGAATTTATAGTCGAATTTTTCGACAACTAGTTTTGCTTAATTTGAAAATGATACAGAAATTAAACCCTGCCTAAATATTTTCTAGAATCGGATTGCTACCCTGAAGGAAGCTTGGGGTCAAGTGTCTCCAAGTCTCCACTTTTGTCTACTATTTTGTTGACATTGTCAACTAAGCGTCTACACTTTTTGCTTTATTAACTCACTAGTAAATTGTTGGTTCCAATGTCTACATATGGTCCCATTAGAACTAATTAGTCACTAGTGAATCTATGGTTCTTATGTCTACATGTGGTCCCATAAGAACTAACGAGTCAGTAGTGAATCTTTGGTCCAATGTCTGCATATGGTCCCATAAGAACTACCTAGTCACTAGTGAATCTATGTTTCTAATGTCTACATATGGTGCCATAAGAACTACCTAGTCACTAGTGAATCTTTGGTTCCAATGTCTACATATGGTCCCATAAGAACTACCTATTCACTACCTAGTCAATAGTTCTAATGTCACTAGTGATTTTCCATGACACGTACATGTTAAATGTCTATAGCAAATTACATTGCCTGGGGAATATTTGGTTAGTAGTACTGGTGACACAGTCAATAGTGAATCAATACTTTTTCACTATTGACATTTCCTGCAGGGTATTTATGAGAAATTCAGTTGTAAAATTGTTTTAAAGTTGTCATTTTAATGAAATTTCATAAATTCGACATACTTTCGAATTTGACTACATCAACCGTAATGATGCCGATAGTGTCCTTTCTACCGGAAACCCTAAAATTACACATGAAACTTAACCTACCTAACACCTTCCGATAACACAAACGTATTAAGTGTTCCGATTCCACTCGTTCCCAGTTTCATTCTATTATCGGACAACCTGTGGCTGTTTTATAAAAAATGTATCTCTCGGGATCTTTCCCAGAAATATTCGGTTTGTAATATAGACCAATTCGTCTGTTTTTGTTTTAAAAAGTAAACACTCAAAATTTGTATCAAATAATTAGTTATTTTGGGTAGAAGAATTTAAATATCCCGCTGTTAGCTTAAAAATTCCGCATTTTCGTCTGCCGAGTCCCTCTTTTTGATCGAAAAAGTTGGTCACGTTATGTATGTATGCATAATTTTTATTTTTTCTAAATTTTTTTAATTCTATACAAAATTATATATTTCATGCGATTTAAGTAGATCCAATTAGATCTCAAAATATCTTATTTGATCCACCAGAAATTACTTATATTTTTGCATCTAATTAGATCTAAATCAATCACATGTGATAAGATTAAATAACAATCTATATAAAATAGGAAATGATTTTATATTTAAAACATAACTTTTTTTTTTAAATTCAAAAAGATTTGTTATATCGACTTGTTACTCTATTTAATCCTAAAAAACTCATATAATATTACTTATCTGGAATAAGTTGGAACAGAATTTTGCAGATTTTAATCAAATATGTCAAACCATATAACTCAGTGGTCCGGTTATTCTAGTGTTAAATTGTAGTAGTAGTAAAAACAATTATTTTTTCAAATAGAAAAAAATCTTTGTATTTTCCTATTTTTCTTCTATTTATTTTTTCTTTATAATGTTGTTGTTTTTGTTGTTGTGTACTTGTTGTTGTTATTGTTATTAAAAAAATTATAGTTGTGATATGATTGTCGGCAGTGCTATTTGAATCGAAAGAAGTACATAAATGAAGATGATGATGTTGACGAAGACGAAGACAGAGTCGGAGACTACTATGATGCACAGTGTAAGATTTTATCACTTTAGAGAAGACCAAGACCAATAGACATCCAAGACCAAGACCAATAGGCATCTATCGTTAAAAATATGTGTGAATTGTGCAACTGCCACGCCCACCTCACATACTATTGTAAACAAATCATGTCTAATACGATTTGTATTTGATTAACTCTGTATTGATTCGTTTATTTTGTTTGGAAGGATTATAAATAAGAAGTCGGTTATTTAGACTAATAAATTATGACGTACATTTTTTAATACAGGGTGAGTTACTCTGTGTCAAATTTGTCTATCTTGCGCATACATGAGACTAATTAATTGAATGGACTAATTAATTGATGATTTCATTACAATTTCATTGATATCAATTGTAATGAAATTATTTTCATTAGCATTTGTTTAATTAATGATAATGAATTTCATTGATTTAATTTCATTGAATAATGGTAATGATTTAAATTTTCATTACCATTAGTAATGAATTAATTAAAGGAAGAAAATTACAATTGACTGAATGCAAATATGCTAGGTTTGGGAAATATTCCGAAACATTAATTTTTTATGAAAAAACAATTATTTGTTTACCCAAAAACGTACGTGAAAATAAAAATTTAATCACTCCGATAATAGAATGGAATATTGGTCCGAAATGGAATGAAACGGGGAACGATTGAAATCGGAACACTGTACACAATTGTGTTGTCGTACGTAAAAATAAAAATTTAAGCACTCCGATAATAGAATGGAACATTGGCCCAAAATGGAACGATATGGAATGAAACGGGGAACGATTGGAATCGGAACATTGTACACAATTGTGTTGTCGTACGTGAAAATAAAAATTTAATCACTCCGATAACAGAATGGAACATTGTTCCAAAATGGAACGATATGGAATGAAACGGGGAACTATTGGAATCGGAACACTGTACATATTTGTGTTGTCGGTATAAAGACCTGTGTTAAGGTTTGCAAACATTTCGTTCGTTTTTCGATATCATACTTAGTTTTCGAGATACAAACCATTTTACAAAATGGCGATTTTGTAAAATGTCCAGTATAGCCAAAACTAAGTGAGATAGACCAAAACGGACAAAATTTTTGTTCCACAGGAGTATTAATATACCCAAATAACATAAATAGGCTAGGTCCGAGAGAGATCCCGAGTGATAAATTTTTTAAAAATAGCCACAGAGTGATTTCATTATTTTACTTATTTACGATATAATACAAACATAAACATATGTTATGGGATAATAGAAGTTATTTCCTCGTTCCATTTCGTTTCCCGTATTCAGTGTTACAATTTACACTCCATTTTTTTTATTATTGTAAACAAATGCTTTTTTTGCTCAAATGTAATTAGTTTTACAGGCATTATTGTGATTTCTTTAGCATTAGCAGGACAAATGCTAATGCCAAAAAAATTTCATTACAATTAAATGGTAATGAAAAAAAACGACTTTGTCCATATCTTACACTGTGCGATGATGATTGCTGTGTGACTATGATATGATGGTGTTGGCTGAATTGGTGGTGGTGATGGTGTTGGAAATTATATTTTATTATCGTTTAAAATTTTGTTTTTGTTTTATACAAAGTTTATGTAACCTTATTAAGAAAAAATAAATACTTAACATCTTTAGTTTCACATAAAAATTTGATTTTTTTTTTGTTTTAATTTTGAATGAGGAAATCAATTATTCAACATAAAGAAAAGCTGGAACAAAATTTATTATCTCTTATTCAGTCGATGCCAATTTATATCGCAAAATTTCCATCTGCACCTCCCAAGAGTCTAGTGTTTTATTATCATTAACAATAATTTGTTTTTCAAACAACAAAAAGATAATTTAATAACAACAAATGCTTAATAGAATTAAAAAAAAGTAAAAAAAACCCAATTAAAAAACTTTTGTATACATATGAAAGAAATTGTTTTAGTTTGCTTATATTTTGTTATTTTCTATTAAAAATTAATATATTTTAATTTTATCTTGCTGATTTTATCATTAATATTTGAAAAAATTAAAAGTTTTAGAAAATTGTTATTTAAAAACATGATGAAAATTAATTAAAACTTTTTAATTTCTAAAACATGTTTTCATTAGCTCGGTGCGAGTTGACGAACATATAATGAAAAGAGAGCAGAGCTGAGCAGTATGAAATCCCACTGCTTAAACAGAGCTGCATTTACGTAAATTCTCTAGAGCTTTCTCTATTGTTTCAATAAGATTTTATAAATATTTGGAATAAATCATAAAAGTTTGAAAAGCCCCCTAATCAGCATTTTGATGTTAAAATCTCATAACCCAAGAATAATAGAAAAAATTAATAACAATTTTTTTTGCCAAATATTAGTAAGATAAGAATAGCAAAAATAAATATGTTGTTCAACAAATATATATTTATATTTCAGCTTAATTTTAGCTAATCTTAGCAAGCAATTAGCTAAATATTGCTACTTTTTTTGTTTATTAATGCCAATAAAAATCTACTCTTCTAAAATCTGCAATCTACAATATTTTAACAAATATTTCTGTTTATATTAGCAAAATATACTGTTATCTGCATACTACTAAACTTAAAAAGAATATAGAAAGTTTTTTTTTTTAAATACAGTTTTTTTTTGGCATGCACCAGAAAACGTTTTTTTTTTTGTTTTTTTTTTCAAATGTACAAAAACCGATAAAAAAAGTTTTTTTCGTCTATAAAAAACTGTAATAAGTAACAACGCGAAATACTTTATTGATAAATAAGATAGTTAAGAAAGATACCCGACGAAAAAGGTTCCGAAATAATCATATATGATTATATATAGTATCACATATAACTAAACATCAAATTATTACCGATTAATGGCATACATAAGCTGATGCCATGGTATCTAATTGGATCTAATCTCACATAGTTTGATCCGAAAAATAGCTCATCATATCATATTATATATATTTTGATACAATTTTATGTAATAAGTTTTTTAATTAAAAAATTAAAAATGTTTTAGAGCTCAGTACTTTTTGATTTTAATTTAATTAAGTACTTCTTGTAATTCATTTATAAAACTGTATGTTTTTTATGAACCTGAAGTTGGAACATATAATAAATTTAAATCGCTAGATAAACAACATTTACCGATGAAGAAAATCCAATTTTTTGTTCTCAAAACTTTCAAGTCGAAGACTTACAGATTTTTTCAAGGGCAGAAAATATACAGCAAACTTTACAAGTCCTTGTTACCCAAAATAATTACAAATAATAGGGTCGGTAATATGGATTAGTACGATATTTTGTTTATGAAGGATAAATCTATCTCTCGGCTTAAACAAGCCGTTTCCAACGGTATCTACTAGAAACCTGAACTGGTTTTAAGATAGCTTCTAAAAAAAATGTGTTAACAGTGCAATTAATTAATTTGCATACTTTTAAGCAATTTTAATTAAACTTTGAAGTTAATTTGTGCTGTTTAATGTATTCCTGCCTGCAAAGGGGTTCCTCCTAAAATCATTAGCCTTACCCAGTCTTTATACTGTGATGTTAAATGCCGTATTGTCCACAATAATGCTCGGAGTAGCAGTTTTAATGTCGTGGCTGGCGTCCGCCAGGGCTGTGTGTTATCACCCTTGCTTTTTAACATCGTTCTAGATGTTATAGTTCGCAATGCTACTAAAGTAAATAGAGGTATCAGCTGGGGTCTCAACCAACAACTCGAGAGCCTTGAGTACGTAGACGATATCTGCTTACTTTCCCACAGCCATGACAATATGAAATCGAAGCTAAAGTGCCTCGAAACAGAGGCAGCAAAAGCTGGCCTGAAAATAAACATTGGCAAGAGTAAAGTAATGCGCTGTAATACCGTGAACAATAACAAATTTCGCATAGGAAATATTGAATTGGAAGAGGTCACATCATTTTGCTACCTGGGTAGCATCTTAACAAATACAGGTGGTTCCAGCAAGGATGTTGCGTATCGAATATCTAAAGCCAACCAAGCATTCGGTACCTTCCGGTCGATATGGAAATCTTCTGCATTATCCAGGTACACTAAGATAAGCATCTTTAACTCCTGTGTCAAATCTGTGCTGCTTTATGCATGCGAGACGTGGAACACAATAGAACACGAAATAAACTCCCTACAAGTGTTTGTTAATCGATGTCTCCGAAGAATCCTAAAAGTTTTTTGGCCTAACACCATATCCAATGAAGAACTTTGGAGACAAACAAACCAGCGGGCAATCCATATAGAAATAATGAATCGCAAATGGCATTGGATTGGTCACACGCTGCGCAGACCTCCAGGTGACGTTGCTAAAATCGCCATTGAGTGGAACCCACAGGGTAGGACGAGAAGAGTAGGCAGACCGTCTCACACATGGCGCCGTCAACTGAATATAGAAGTCATATATACTGATCAAAGCTGGGGAGAAGTGAAGAGAATATCATCCAACCGGTCCGAATGGAATAAATTCGTTGTGGCCCTTTGTTCCCAATAGGAACCACAGGACATAATATATATATATATATATGTATTCTCTGCATACTTTTTGTATTATAAACATAAAATTTTGTTTATATATACTAAAAAAACATGCATTAAAAACCCCTAAAAATATGTTTCTCTTTAAATCAGTTGTCATATACATTGAGTACATTGGTTCTTCTTTAGTCTATATGTTCTTTGGTTTAAAACCTAAGAATTATTATGTTCTTTTTGGTACTGTAATAAAAAATATTAATAATGATTAAAACACAAAAATATATAATTATATATAAAAGTGATATAAGTATTTTTGAGTAATTTTTCCATACACACTTACGTATGATCATATATGGTAGAATATATGGTCATGTATAGATCTATATCAATTTCCTATGATTAGATATACAAGATATGCTAATACAATGATGTATGATGATATATTATGCCATATTAAACAATTTTTATAAATTAAGTATATAATATAACATAAATCATAATATATTGCCACACATATAAGCATATTTAATGAAATATATAGAAACTTTTTTCATCGGGTACTTATCTTTCATCAACTTTTTTATAAAGCCCATTAAATTAAAAATATTTCTATAAATAAAATTGGAAGGAGTTAAATGTGGCAAAACCGTATGAATTGCGATATTAACAAAACCGCTAACAAGGGAGGTATCCCGACTGGACCAGGAATTAACGGAAGGCATTTCAGAAAAGGTTAGAAAATTATATTCAAAACAACTTTAAAATCTAAAAGCTTTGTAAATTAAAACGCTGTATTAAAAGTTTATTAATAAAAAACTAAAAACTTTAATATAAAGCTGTTTGTTTTATAGTTCTAAGCGTAAAAGCATGTTATATTTACTTTTCGCTCACTACTTAATGGTGAAATGCTAAAAAAAGAATTTATGTTAGAACAATTTTGGAATTTAGCCTTCATAATATTTCTGTGCAAATTTTTGCATTGCCACTAGCGAAGATCTTTAGAAATCGAAATACTGGTATCAACCTAGCTAATATGTTTGATTTGCTTTATATTTGTAAATATACCCAGGTTGAAAGCTTGTCATAAATTGAAAATATATTTAAAAAAGTCTCGATGTATTTAAAAACAAAAAACTAATGAAACTGTAAAAATATTTTAAATTTTTTGAGCTCAATACAAAAGATAAATAAAGATACAGTAAGGAGATGTTGTTGCCTGTTCCATAAAGTGGACCTTTTGTTTTTTTCATGTTGTTGCATGTCAATTCTGTCAACTGTCATCGAGCTTAATTTCCACCACCACCATTTAAAAAAAAATGTCGACTTAAAAGCCCACGTTTTTCTTAGTTTTATTGTGGCGCTTCAAAAATATGCAACATAACGTATAACTTTTCATTGATATAATTAAAATTTATATTTAGCAGATTTTTTTTTTATATAGCCCATAATCCAGATGTGGAACCAAATTAGAGAACATTCCCTAAAAGGTTTGGTTGCTGTTTTTAGACTACAGATATTTATCAAAAAATGTTTCTGATTGTAGCAACCTAAACAGATATATCCAATTAACAAAAATTCACTTCAAACATTTCTAAAATTTTGTAAATTTAACATTTTTATTTTTGATGTTCTTATCTAATTAATAATTAGCAAAAAATCGGCTAATTTTAGCAGTTTTCTTCTGCAGCGTAATTCTTAACAAACTTTTAGTAGAATTTCTGCTATTTTTGCAGGTTTATTTCGATGAGTGTACCAACAAACAATAATTTACAGTAAATTTTTAACAACATATTAACAAGTTTTATATAATTTTTATTAAAAATAAAACTTATGTTTCTTTCGACCTTTAAATGTGCAATGAAAATGAAAATTATTCAAGTTCGAGGCCATACTCTATATTTCTTTATTAGGACATATTTTTTATTTGAGCCCTTCAGGAATGTGTTGATAGATCTATTTCTGGAATTTTCTAGGTTCCCATCATCAGAAAACGTTTTGAAAGAGGTAACAATCCCATGCCAAACATCAAACATTCATATAAACTAGTTTACTCACTACATGAGAACTAATGTATGAGCTCGAAGTTAAAGATTATCACCATTGATCAAAAACAAAATTGAAAACTTGTTTGTTACGTGCAAGGTTCACCTTTGGTGCATAATCAATACACGTTTTTTGTTTTTTTTCCTCCTTTTTATTTTTTTGTTTTGTCTATAAACAAAAACAGGCGGAGTAAACTAGACTGTACTTTGTCTTTTATACAAGTTTGATATAATTTTAATTTAAAATAAAAATATTTACACTAAAAATCGAACTACTCGTAACTACTCTTTTTAGATTTTTACAGGAGACACAAAAAACATTATAAATAAAAACTACTCGAAGTTTAGTGTCAACATTTCAGAATTATGCTTAAGAAACAAAGACAGATTTGTTTCTGAAAAAAAGATTCATAGAAAAATAGCTTTTTAAGTAATGTAGTTACGCCCTTTTGCAATCGATTTTTCTGAAACTAAAAAGCCGTAACTCCAATACAAAAATTTAAGCAAAAAATAACGTTTACGATAAAAAAACAAAACTGCTTTTTCGACAATAATTAAAAATGTTTTTAGTCAACTTATGTACTTTTATCTAAAAATTGTAAAAATAACGTTTAAGATAAAACAAAACACTGCTTTTCGACAATAATTAAAAAAGTTTTTAGTCAACTTATGTACTTTTATTGTGAGTATTTTTAAAATAAAACGCGTTTTTAGTATTTAAAAAATTTTCGAGTAGTATTTAAAAATTTTCGAGTAGTATTTTAAAATTTTCGAGAAAATTTTAATTAATTTATTCCGAGAAATGAGAATAAAATTAAATTGGTTAAACAAAAACCGTGTAAATCATTACATACAATTCAAAAAACTACATTACACGACGTTTTGGTTAATGAATATAGTAAAATTGCAGTTAAGGTCTTTTGATTTTCGTTAAGAAAGTTGCAGTGAAAACCTGTTGTGGGCAAGTGTGCGAACTACGTTTTTGTGCTAACTACGTCGTAATCAATCGCAAAGTAAATTTCGAATTTTTTGTTAGTTACGGCTTTTTGGATTTCAGGTGACGTTATGCAGTTGTATACTTACTAAGTACTTCGATAATATTCCCCCAGTTTTTTTCTGCGTGTTTTTTTATTTTACATTTTAAAGGGAATAATAAAGGGTCCGCCAAATAACTATTTTTTTTTTGAACTCCTGAACCAATTGGACTTTGTATGGCGTCATACCAAGGTCTTTATGCAAAATTCGTCTCAATGATGCCTCCGAAATGTTCAATTGTTGATAACGACGGTGAATTGATGTTGATGGCGCTTCACGCACACTTTCTGCCACAGCAGCAATATTCTCGGGTGTACGCACTGTTTTGGCTTTTCACGCTTTGGTTTATAACGATAACGAATATACGGACCATATTCGTTCAGCGGAAGGATAAAACTAATTATCTGTCAAATCAGACATGAGCTAAGTGTTACCATTCACGAAATAAGCACTAGTTGAAAAAAAAACATTAGATGGCGGACCCTTTCTATGTTTCGAACAAAACAAAATATATCTTAAAATATATAGGGTGATTCAAGTTTACACACACAGAGAAAACTTTTGGCATTTTCTAACAGATATTCCGTTACTACTGCGGAAATCAGCTGGTACAACTAAATATTGGCTTTCACAACGAAATTTGGTTTAGGTGCAACAGCTAAAAGAAAGAATTTTAAATGTTGTTGTACTAACCGAACACCACCAATAGGGTTGTACTAATCCAGCACTTAAAAATTATTTTCAATTCGGTTGGCACTTTATTTTTCTGTATGTATTATATATAAATTTACACAAATCAGCAAATTCTGTCGAAATTTTTATTCAGTTTTTTCATAATTTTTTTTTTTTTTTTATAGTTTTCATTTTTGAAATTCCGTAACACTTTGTAGACAATTTTTGATTTTATGAAAAATTTGACTAAAACAATTTTTTTTTTCAAGTTTTTTTTTTTTTTTTTTTTTTTGCTTTAAATTCTTTATAGACTTTTAAGTTTTAGAGCGAATTCTGAAAATTTGTAATTCCTGTTCTAATTGAATTCAATTTTTAACATTTCAAAACGAGTTTTTATTATTTATTAATATAATTTCTGTAAACAATTTTGAAACATTTTTTTTTTTTTTATAAATTCCAATTTGAAATTTCCAATTATGTGTTAAGTGATGAACAACGATAGTTTTCAAATCGATCGATTTTTGAAATTTATATATTAAATTTTAAAAAATAGTGAAAAAAAGCATTTATTAGTTATTCGTGATCTAACTAAAGCACTTCAAATTACTTTAAATATTTTTTTGCGTTTTGAAATTTTAGTAAATATCGATGTTTAACCAAATTAATCGAAATTTAAATTGATTGTTTTTCATCACAATTCAATATTTGCATTAAATTTTTTGTATACAAATTTGTTTCAATAATTTAATTCACTTTTTTTTTTTTTTTTTTTGATACAATTTTATTTAAATTTTTTTTTTTTATCTTTCAATTAATCCACATATTTCATACGCAGCATTCCACAACAGGAAATTGTTGATGTTGATGTTTTTTTTTTTTTAATTTTAAACCAGATTAATACGTTTTAAATTCCACTTATTTGAAGAAAATTTTTTTTTTTTTTTTTAAATATTCACCTTTTTAGAGAAGTAAATTTTCAATTTTATGTTAGCTATTTTTAGAACAACTTGTAAGCCTTTTTATTTAATAGAAGAAGTATATTTTTGTTTTAAGAATTGAACACTTTTGAAGCATAAAAAAAAAAAATTTTAATAATAATTTTCAATATTTTTTCAATAAATCTTTTTTTTTAAGATTATTGTTTGTTATATATAAAAAAAAACAACGCGTCACACACGTCCCGGTTAATGTATTTTTGTTTTTCTTTTTATAAAATTTTTTAATTGAAATTTTCGTTTCGTTTCGTTTTGATTTTTTTTTTTTGTTTAATTAAAAAACAGAAACAATTTTTATTAGCCCCTCAGTCATTAAAATGATGATGAGATTTGAATTAAGAAGATACGAATTTCAAGCGAAAAATGTACGTTTACTTGGTTTGCAGTTTGTTTTGTAAACCGTTCGGTTTGAATGTTAGAATCGAACTATTCGTTTGTCTGCCAAGTTTACGTACACATTGCCAGTTATCGTTTTCCAATCTGCTGGTTTTTTTTTTTTTTTCTTTCTTGTTTCAGTTTCTGCAGCCAGTTGTAGTCATTAAGCGTCTCTGTTAGCGTCGTCAAATGTATGGCTACGTGCCCAAACTGAAATCAAACACATTGGAGCAGGAATGAAAAAAAAAAAATAATAAAGCAAAATTTATAAAAAAAAAAAAAATACATCACAAAAAACTCTTTATACACAACATTAAAACACTTCCATTACACAGAGTCCAAAGAAGCAAATTCAATCCAATACACACAATACAATACGACGACGACAACGACGAGTACACAATCAGCCTTCAGTTGTACAAGTAATGCGCCGGTTTAGTTTAATTTTGTGTTTGCACCATCATACCAATCATGCATCCAAACACACATGTCTCCCTCCGTCAACATTACCAACATCCACAACGGCACCATCCATCCAATATCGCCACCCTCTTCAACTCACTCACATTCATTCATTCCACTATTTAAGAAACCCCCAATATATTACTCTCTCTTTGTCTCTTTTAATTAACTAAACTGGAATGTTTCCAATGTTTCCCACTCTCTCTCTCTTTGGGAACTATCTTATAGATACTTTTTTTTTTTTTTTTGTTTGGAATGACTATCTCTCAATTTCTAGTTCATATTTATTTTTGATTTTAAAACCGGCTTTATCTCCTCACATCTCAATGACCACATATTGTAGCTAAAAAGTATAATCATATGTTTTCATTTATATTCCAATTGATAGTATTTTTCTTTCCCTTTCCAATGTAGTAGTATTTAGTATTTGTTATTGTTTTGCATCTCTCAGATTCGAACATGTCGGTTGTTGTCAAAATACTCACTTGTTTGAATGCATTTTGTATTTAAAGCATAATCGGTATTGCCAGAGTCAAATTGCCAATGTGCCGGTATTTGAAAATTATGCAAAAACTCAAATATTTTAATTTGGTGAATCCCCAGTAGTTCCTGATAAGGTGAAAAAAGTACTATAGAATAAAATCATAAAATACATACTTAAACTTTCGTTAGATGTCGAAACAGAGTTGACGCGAAACGTATAATCGTTCAAAATTGACCTTTAACATAGGCGCATTTTGTACTTCTTCATTTATAGCTTTTACAGTTGGGCTTTATCTATAATTTTGCTGACTCACAGGGAAAATCTACAGATGGGTTCTTTCCGATCTTATTAAAATTCGGTTATGTGATAGATTAGAAAAAATTAAGGTACAGGTAATTTTTAAAGGGTGAAAAAGTGGGGTCAATAACTACCCAATTTCTCGTTTTTTTCGGTTTATATTATATTATTTTAAAGTACTTATAATCAAGTGGGGTGGGTACGAAATAAAATAGTTTTTAGAGACGCATCTAGACGCCTTGACTGATATATGAAACATGTCCAATAACTTTCGACAATTTTTGTACTAAAAAAAGTGGCGCTTTTTTAAGTATCATAGTTCATAGTTCGTTTAAGCAACAAATTATGCGAATTAATGCGTTTTTAATTTAATCGAGGGAAGTGTAAGCTTTTTCCAATATCCGTAATAGTTTGACTTTTATTCAACTTTTCCAAAAGAGATATTTTCACCTACACTCAGGGAACTTCTGCTTTAAAAATATGTAGTTGTTTGGGTTGTAATACAGTTTCATTATTTTTAATGTAAATGTAATTCATTTGTAGAACAAATTAAATTTTTAACTAACCTTGTAGTTCATTTAAAAAAACAACTCACATCAAATGACTGTTTTATGATTTTACATTCATTTTTACAGTTGTTTTTTGTTATTTAAAAATATAAAAAAAAAAAAATTTGGTTTATTTTTTACAACCATGTGGTTCATTTTTACTACAATTGTTAGTCATTTTTTTGAACATTAAAAAACAAATGACAATGTTAGTTGAATTAATGAAATGTAAGTCGTCCTTTTTTTAAATGAAATTTTATTTGTTTTTGACTACAATTGCAGTCGTCTTTACCAACATAATTTCCTAAGTGTATGTATATTTTAAATATTTCAAGTAAAAGGCAACCCTAAGTTTCAAAAAAATTTTAAGGCAAGTCCGCAAAATTTTAGTCAGGAGAGCGATTGCAAAAAAAAAAATGCTAATGTCAGCAAAATCTTTGGCTGAAAATTAGCGAGCTAATTTTTAATTATTTTTCAACTACTTATATGGTTGGCTAAGTGATGGCATTTTTCTTTTTTGCAATAAGAAAAAGGAAACATACAGCATACATACAGTGGTGTTCAAAACATTTGCAACTGAAATCATGGTTTAGATAATTATAATTTTTTTGATCAAAAAGATTTGTGGCATAAGTTTTTGTTTTTTTTTTTTTTATTAAATTCAGTTATAGCATATTATTTTACAAATACAAAAAAAATATTCATAAGTTCTCAAAAATAAAAAAAGTAATTTTAACAAAATAAGTCGATAGTGCAGTGTTCAAAACATTTGCAACTCTTAAAGTAATTAACAGGAAATACAAGCAATGGTTTTAACGCTCAGGTTTTTGTAGCGTAGCCATTATTTTTTATAAATTCTGAACACCTCTTAGGCAATGAGCTTTTTAATATAATCGTCAGAAATTTCATTCCACTGCTTCTCCAACTCGACGAAAAGTTCATCACCATTTCGGAATACTTTATTGCCGATATTCCGTTTCACAACCATCCACATGTTCTCAATCGGGAGATTGAGCCGCCTACGACATGATATTAAATTCATTTTTCTGCAGCCAAACTTTTACAACCCCCGCCGTGTGTTTTGGGTCGTTGTCGTGCTGGAAGGTCCATGAGAGTGCCATACGGCATACAGCATACGGAAGCATAAATGAACTCAAAAGATCTCTATAGCTTGTGGCCGTCATCGTGCTAGTAATGCGGTGAATTGGGCCAATCCCATTTCCTGAAAAACACTCCCACACCATACTGTTTCCACCACCGTACTTCACTGTGGCGGTTGTGTATCTGGGATTAAACTTTTCGCCTCGTGGTCTTCGAACATTGGCTCTTCCATCTCATCCCCGGCGGTTGAATTTAGACTCATCTGACCACAATACATTATTCCATTGCTGTTGAGTCCTGTTTAAATCGGTGCGTGCAAAGTAAAGCCGAGCTTTTCGGTTTTTTTCAGACACAAACGGTTTTTTTGTACATCTATAACTTCTAAGACCATTTTCTCTGGCTTTTCTTTTAATAGTGGGAAGACTGGCATCTATTAAAAGTTCAGTTTTAGCTTCTCTGAGAATTGATTTGGGATATTTCGTAAAAAAATTCTTGATTATCCTCCTTTATGAGTTGTGTGGATGTTACCACTATTAACAATGCGGCAAATCGTTGATTTTGGAACGAAGTACTTTATAGAAATTTATTTTTGGGAAAGTCCATTTTGAAAATCATTTAGAACCTTTGATTTAAAATCAGAATTGTATTTATTTCCTGCCATTTTTTACAAAAATTATTCTTACGATGTTTATGCTTCCAACATCTTATTACAACTATTAAAGAATAATAATTATAATAAATTTGTTTAAAAAATGTAACGGCCTGAATCTCATATTAAAAAGGAATGCGATTACCGTTATATCCTAGCATTTGTTAGTATAAATTGTTTCGTTAAGAATAAGAATAATGAGAGTTGCAAATGTTTTGAACACCTGCATTTTGAATACATCTATTATTAGTAATTTTTTTGTTGTTTTAGTTTAACGGAATTATTATTTTTTATATGTTTAACATAAAACAATGTATGAAGAATATGTAAAAAATAAATTTTAGTAACTAAGTGGGATTTGAAGAAAATAAATCAATGAAAACAACAAATCTCAGTTCCAAATGTTTTGACCACTACTGTACGTCTTTGTCTTTCGCTTTAGTATGTCTACCTGTACGTATTTTTGTTTGCAATTTGACCACACTAGATTAATAGTCACTGCGACCATTTACAAATACACATTTAACCCTTATTAATTTTTTTTTTTTTTTATTAATTAATAATCATATAATTACAAATTATATACTATTACTCTAACCGAGCACTAGCTACTATGGCCTTCGGCGCGTTGTAGCGAAAACAGACCAGTGCCTCTGGTGGGAATCGAACCCACTACCCCCGCACTGATAAGCCAGCACGCTACCAACTAGCCTAGCGGGGCGCACAATTATTAAATTTAAATATTTTCTTTTGACTTTAATTTAATTAATATACAATTACTTTCACAGCCCGTTACAACGCAAAATTTAAGTTTTTGTAATCCGCAATTTGTAATCCGCAATTTATATGTATACATTCTTGGCGACCCTTTTTATGTATGATACAAAAATCCTCCATGGTTCATTTTTTATATGTCTTACAGAGTTGTACTATTTAGTATAATTTGCCTCTTCTCTACTACATCTTGACATGCCGAGGCATCTACTTCATTCTGTGTATATTTTTCAATCTGGTTTTCGTCCATACTATTAATGTGCCTATTAGCACAATTTTTTTTATCAAAATAAATTAGTGAAACATTAATGAAATATTTGTAAAACATTAGCTCAAACAATTAAGTGCTGAATAAGTATAACCACAATTTCAGCTAAAAACATAAAATACTACTATAATACTATACTCGATTTACAAGACGTTTTACTAACTTTTCTATTAACTTATTTTTTTGAGTGTCCTACATGGGCTATATGGACATAAACATTTTTGTTTATATTTTTTTTTTTTTAATTAGACACGTTTCCTTACAAAAATGTAATAATTGTTGACACCGCTTGCGCCGCTTAAGAAATACGTGTTTCTGGTTGTCAGATATATAAATTTCTTGACAAACGTGGTGATTTTCAAACTCTTTTGGCGATTTAATCTTTAAAATGGTAACGCACAGTGGTACATTTTTTGAAAAGGCGGTCAAAAATCTATAACTTTTGAAAGAGTAGACGTATTTTAACGTGTTTTGTTTTATTGTGTTGGAAAGCCTAAGCCTTCATTTTTAATTTAAGATATCGATCGTAAAAATCGAGTTTTAATGAAATTATATACAGTGGAACACGGTTATAACGCACGCCGATTATAACGAAATTAATTTGTAACGAAAGGTTTTTCTGGTTCCAAAGCACAACATATTTCATACATAATATATTTCATACATATTTCATAAATGGTTATAACAAACATCGTTTATAACGAACTTTTCATATAACGAACTAATTTTTTGGACCCTTTTACGAGTTTTCATATAAATTTTTCGGCTTATAACGAACACATAAAAAAAATCGAGATTCTGAAATAAAAATTCTTCCTCCCACCGATCTAACTGTGGCAAGAGTGACCCTAGAGGAGCCAAATATATGACCGACTCCCATTTTTTTTCAAAACCAACATTTTCTCAAAACATACCTACACCCTATCTATACAGAGAGGATCACCAGAGTGAAATAGTAAAAATTGTGCCTTGCTTTTTTGGCTCCATAGGTGCTTAGGCGTTTTCTTTC
The DNA here is from genome assembly GCA_021234595.1 of Delia radicum. Classification (NCBI taxonomy): domain Eukaryota; kingdom Metazoa; phylum Arthropoda; class Insecta; order Diptera; family Anthomyiidae; genus Delia; species Delia radicum. Next base: position 78,218,971 of record CM037854.1, on the reverse strand, counting down.
AAACAAGTTAAGTTGTTACGCGTTTTCTTTCAAACAAGTTAAAGAAATGATTTTTGGCCGCCTTCTCTGGAAATGTACAAATGTGCTACGGGCGGTACTTCCTTCGAAAAAAACTAGAAATATTTAAAAAGAATATGATTTTCTCAAAAATCATTAAAAACTTGATACATTTTATCAGAACATAAGAAGAACGCGAAAAATAACAGTAACATAATCTTAGGCTTATAACTTTAAATACTTGTCATAATTTCTACTCTTGACATTTTTATAACGTTTGATATTTCTGTCAAAAATTATGTGCATGAAAACGTGAATGCATTTTTTATTAAAATATTCAATGAATTTAAGTTTCGTCCGTACAAAACATTTACTATGCAAGCTGGTGTTTCCCGGCAAACGATTTGTTGTGATATAAAAAATATAAGCCACATCTGACAATCAAAAAAAAAAAGATCTCAAAATGAAAAAGGGTTAGGAAAAAGTTCTACAAAAGAGGACACGAAAGATCCAGTAAAAACCTTAATGGAAGGTATTCCAGAAAAAATTGGAAATAGTATTCAATACAACTTAAAAATCAAAAGGTTTATATTTATAGTAATTAAATGTGCTAAAGTCCCAAAACTTATTAAACAAATTGTGAAAAGCAATCTGATGTAGGCGTGTCCCTATCCGGATTTCATTCCTGCCCAAGGAAATCTTCAGGGGACTTTGTTATTATTTCTAATATTTCTAGAGATATTTGTTGTGTTAAATCACAAACTCAATGAGAATTTCTTGTCCTCGTCTAGGAGCGAGATTCAAAATTAAAAATATCAAAGAAAAAACAAAAACAACAACACAAAATTGTCACAATTGGCTTTGTTATAAATTCAAACGTTTGCATTAAATTTTTATTAATAAAAAAAATAAAAACTTTAAAATTAAGCTGTTTGTTCAAAAGTTAAAAGCCTAAAAGCCTTAAATTTAAAGTTCCTACATTTGAGCAAAATTTTTTTCAAAATATCAGTTTAAGTTGATATTTTACAAAATGTTTGGTAACGATTTTTAATGTGTTATTATACTGAAAGATTTTTTTCAGTGTTTAAAATTTACTACATTTTGCTAATCTGATTTACGACATTTTTTGTGCTAGTTTCCCTGCAAAAAGCACTGCTTGCTTGGAAGCAGTTGGAGCAAGGAAAAGTAAGCAGTTATGCTTTTGCATTATTATTTATATAAGGTATGATTTTTGTTCGAGATAGCTTGCGTGAAAGCACTTGTTTTGATATCCAAAACGTGCTTATTTCACAGATTTAAAAATAAAGCATGAATTCACTAATTTTAACAAGTAAATGTTGTTATCATCACCATTCTTTTGTGCTTTCGCGAAGCGATAATGTGTTGGTATACAAAGCACAATTGCTCCTTTTAACGCACTACTGCGAGCTATTAATGTTAGGAAGCAGTAGATGAAGAAGAAAAGAATCAAAACAGAAGCAGTTATCAATTATATTGTTTCCAAATTTTTGCTGGGTTATTAAATGCACCCAGTAAGAAACACTGCTTGATTGGATGCAGTTTCGGCAGGTAAAGTGGACAATTACGCGCTGGCATTATTGGTGATATACGGCATGATCTTTGTTCGAGATAGCTGGCGTGAAAGCACTTGTTTCAATATCCTAAATGCTCTAAAAAAGCCTTAAATTCACTATTTTAAGAACTAAATTCTGTTATCATAACCATTCTTTCGTGCTTTCGCGAAGAGATAAAGTGTGGTAAATAAATCGCTACTGCTTTTTTGACGTACCTACTACTTACTGTAAGCTATTAATCTTTAGAAGCAGTAGAAGGAGCGGAAAAGAGACAAAACTAGAGCAGTTATCAATTTTACCGCTTTTGAATTTCTGATAAGAAGCTCCTTCTTTGTAACATAGAATTATAAATGAAGCATAGAAAATTAAAATGTTCAGAAGTGCTTTTTAGAAGTAGAGGGACAAAACCAAATTTATAAAAAAATATTAATAACAAATTTCTCAACAAAAAACTGACAAAAACACATTAGTTTTTTACAAACTATAATAAGATTGCTTAAAGCCGAAATCGTTAATTTTTTAATTTCATTATTAAATGTAATGGTTAGAGCGTTGGATCGTTACACAGATGGTTCTGAGTTCGATCCCCGACGACGACATATATTTAGAAAAATAACATATATGAGTTTTGTAATCCTCATACGTATCGCAGCGTCCGCATTCGGTGTTCTCATATCACTTAACACCACCGAAGTAAAATAATAAATCAGGGCTGTGAACCAAGAAGCTTCAATAAATAAATCATCTCACCATCAAGTTGCGAGCAACAACTGTTGTAAGACTTATAATCTCGCGTAATTACTGTGTTGTCATGTTTGAAGCCCTTCATCTATCCGCGCCATAAATCTTTCCTTTCCAAAGAAAGCAACACATTAATAAATATTAAGAATTTCCTGAATGTTGCTTCTCTTTATAAAAATAAAAATCAGCAAACACATTTTTTCAACAAACAAAAATTGTTTGTAAATTTTTTAACGTAAAAATTAGGCAAACGATAATCTTTAACGATTTTTGGCGATTTTCATTCCTCTGTTTGCTGAAAAACGGCAAAATAAATATGAAAACCCTGTACGTGTTCCATATTATTTCCCACCCTATTAATTTTTCGAGTTTCATTAACCCACTCCTAACTATTGGGTATTTAAATTCCCAAAAAATAAGAAATATTAAAAATATATAGCGAGAACCAGAGAAGGGATAAAATTACTTAAAAAAAATGTTGTAGCAAAACTTTACACCCCTCGAAGGTGTGTCTGCAAAATTTACACCCCTCGATGGGGTGTCGAAAAAGTGCACGAAAATGTCTCTGAAAAATTGGAGAAATGAAAAATCGGAGAACTTTCTTGTTAGCTAGAAATCTTATGTGTTCTTTATCCTACAAAAAATATTTGTCTGTTTGCGACCACTTACCTGGGCTACAGGTATGTCTTCGTGACATGATCATTAAAAAACGCATTTCACAGTATTATGAACCCTTGCTTGAAATATCGACTATTTTCAAGTAAAAATTAAGAGTTCTACGTGGAAGATTATAAAGAAAAATATTTTATTTAAAAAAAAAATTGTGGAATTATTTTATATCAGTGGTTAATTCATAAGTCCCTAGTATGGGCAATCCAAACATAATGATACCAAATAACTTCTAAGTCCCCAGGAAAAAATTACACATTCCAAAAAGAAGGTGATGCCCACACTTGCATACATATCTCATTGCCAAATTTAGTAACTGCAATATCAAACTCATTCCAACGATAGAGTCAAAAAAGCAAGTAGTATTGTAATCAATTCTTTTAATTTAAACCAGAAAGCATGAACTTAATAACAAAGTAATTATTTACTTAAAAGAAAATAACAATGTTATTAATTTATATGTATAACTTTTTGTACTCAAGAAGTAATCATATACTTTTTCTTAATAAAAGGACGTTATTGGAAGTAGTTCCTAATTTTGAAAAAAGAAGTTATACAATTTTAAAGAATTTATCTCATATATTTTTTCAAACAAATTTTTATTTGCAGGAAAATAATACTAAAAACAGAAATTGCATGTTGCCTAAATTTTGTTAAACTGCGGTTAGGTATAAAATAGGGAAGCGCACGTGAGCAGAAAATTGTGAGTGGAAGTTGAAATTACTGACGTTATCGTGAGTGAGTGTAAAAAAAATTTCGAGGGTGATTGTGCGTGAGTCATATTTTTGTTTTTCAATTTTGAATTGTTCTTTTTTTTGAAAAATTTATATTTTCGTGGTTTATAGCTCCAAAATTATAACAAACCCATGTTATCATAACAATTCGATGTTTCACTTTTTAGGATTTTATTTCCATATGAGTTTTGATCGTTATATTTGAGTGACCTAGGAGAATCACGTGTAATTTACTTATGGAACTACTTATTTTTTTTAAATGTAAGTACTTCTTATATTTTCTAGGGAACTATTTATTTATTTATTTTTTTGTGTAAGTACTTCGTAGTTTTACAATGGAACTATTTCATTATTAAAAAATGTATGTAGTTCTTAAAAATATAAAGTAAATGGTTCTTCGGTAAAAAAAATAATCAATTCTAAAGAATCAATTATTTTAGTCTCACGCCCTGTAAAACGAATCGAGTCCAAAATGCTTGATTACAAACCCGCTTACCCTTTTGGAAATTTTTTGCTTTTGCATTATACATTGATTGTTTGAAATTTCATTGATTGTGGACAATGGAATCGGGTGTCAGTCATTAATGACTCCTTGTAAGGCGGAAATTTTTACGTGTTGGTTTTAAAAGGGAAAATTTTCCCTTTGACTAGAAATTTTATATCTCAAATGCATAATGTGACCTAACTATGATATGATGGTTTTTGGAATTTTTGCCAGTCACGTGATAAAATAAAGATTAAAATTGAGGAATCTTCCCCCTAATGGCATGAGGAAAGTCTCACCTTAACAGCATAGTCTTTCTTCAGCAAGAAACTTGGAATTTGTAATTTAGGTTCCTAATTGAATTTGGAAAATTCCTACGGTATGCTCAAACTTCTTTGCCTAGAAACTTAAAATTTAATATGTTCTTTGAAATATGTGCTAATTCACTGAAACGACGCAGTTTAAAAGTTTGGTCAGGAAGGTTGTAAAAATTGGGTCTTAAAGGCAAAAATCCTCACCCTTGGCAGCCTGTAAGGAACTTAGATTTTATCGTCTTCGCAGACTACCGCCAGGACACAATTTTATGGAATTATCTCGTGGAAAGAAATGGGGTATTACACGTAAATATATCCGTTTTTTACGAATTTTTACCAGGCCTACAATCAAAAAAAAAAGTTTGTAAAGTCAGCAAAAAATTTTGCTGAGTCAGCAAAATTTTAGTCAGGAGGATGCTTGCAAAAAAGTTGCTAATGTCAGCAAAATCTTTTGCTGAAAATCAGCGAGCTGATTTTTAGCAACAAAATTAGTAGATTCAGCAAAAGTTTTGCTAACACTTAGTAGATTAGAAATAAAAACGCCTTGCTAAAAATTAATAAATTTTTTGCTGAATTTTAGTAGACTGAAAAAAAAACGCAAAAAATTTGTATAAAAATTGTAATTTAGTTAATTTATTTGCTGAAAATCATAAAACATATTTTTGTGATTCTTTTAAAAATAATTTACTATAATAACGAAATATAAAAATTTTCATTTTCCCACATTGACGACATGAATTAATTTAATATCTGAAAATATATAGAAATAAATATATATAACATAACAAAAATTTTCTTTCAATTACTTACATCAATGGTTGTCTAAATTATTCTATCGTTTAAAGGAAGCAACTACCGAAGATAATTATAGAAACGAAACAAAAAATAAACAAAAACAAACCAAACGAAAAAAACAACCCTTTTTTGCAATAAGAAAAAGGAACCATAAAAATCTACCTAAGATGTGTGTCTTTGTCTTTCGCTTTACTCTGTCTACATTTCTGTATATGTTTGTTTGCAATTTGACCACACTATTGTTATTCTATAAACATTTAGTTTAAATAAATAAATATTTTATTTTGTCTTTTATTTAATTAATAGACAATTATTTTCACAAGCCGGTGACAACGCAAAATTTATGTTGTTTTAATCCTCAATTTTGTTTTATGTATGAAAAAGAGATACAAAAACTTCCATGGTTGATTTTTTTATATGTCTTATTAGAGTTGTACTTTTTAGTATCATTTTCCTCTTCTCTACTACATCTTGACATGCTGCGACATCTACTTCATTCTGCGTATATCTTTCAATCTGGTTGTCGTCCACACTATTAATGTGCTTATCAGCACAATTTTTTTTTTTAGCAAAATAAATTAGTAAAACATTAGTATATTAGTAAAGCATTAGTATAAAACAGTTAAGTGCTGAATAAGTATAACAAAAATTTTAGCTGAAAACACGATTTTAGCAAAAAATTTTGCTAAAAAATAGTATACCTGATTTACAAGACGTTTTACTAACTTTTCTACAAACTTATTTTTTTGAGTGTAGTAAAAAATCAGGGCTTAGAAGTAGAAACGTCTGTCCTAAACGGCCTGTCCACGAGTTTTTAAAACGTGAATTTTGTATGTTGTATGTTTTGAATGTGGTTTTTGTTGTTTTGTTTCTCGGTTTTTATGGTTTATGCATTAATTTAAGATTAGTAGTTTTTTTAGCGCTTTAATAGTCGTTTTTATTCGCATTGTATTTGTTTTATCAATAGTTAAAAATGACTATATGGTTAGTCATTTTGTGATAAGTACAGTCATCGCTTTTTTGACTACATTTGTAATTTCCTGAGTGTACAATCTGAATTATGACCCGATAGAACTGTAATAGATTGTATCACTTTTCTATCTAATTGTATCAGTTTAGATATAAACTAAATTGATATAATTATATAAAAACTGATATGTTTGCATCCGCACTCAGAATATTCTTACAGTAATTATATGTAGGTCATTCTGGTAGTAAACAAGAGTTGTTGTTTTAACTGCTATTGTAGTAATTTTTCTATGAGAAGATGAAAAATTTTGACAGTCAATTAAAAAAAAGTTTACATATAATCATGCATTATTTTAAAGCAATATTTATGTATATATATACGTGTTTATACATACATGTTTATACATACATCACCAATTTATGGATCACGTCGGGGTCACCATTTATGGATCACAACACAATGCCAAATTAACTGGACACAGAATCAAATTATATTTTTTATAAAATTTATTAAAAAAAATATTATAACAAAAATTACAAGTATGATTAGATTGAAAAAAATAACTTTATGTACGAATACATGTATAATTAGATATGACACAAATCAAAATTATATCAAATAACATATAGTATAAAACAAATTTATTTTATATCGTTCCATAATATGTAGATCTTTTATATGAAACTATATATTGATGCATTTAAAGTCTGATGGCTGTATATTAGTCTGTCCCGAATTTAAAAAATTACGGATTTCGTCACGTACTCAAACTTATTGAGCTGTTTATTGATAAAAAAAACAAATTTTTTTTGGGTTTACTTATAGTTGCTACCCGCTGACTTCGTGTGTTTTTTAAAATTTTTGAACTAAGTAGAGTTTAAACATTTAGCAATACTAAGCATATCATGGGAAAATCACTTATACAATTTCCAGCGATTAATTTTGGCCCACCACAGCATCATTTAGTTTGAAACAAGTAATTTTATTTATTACTTGTTTTAAATTGAACGATGTAGAGGACCAAAATTTCTAACTATATGTATGTCAAAAATATGCTCAGTAATACTTAACTTCTGACGCCAATTTTGTATTAAAATTAAAAAAAAAAAAATCAACTGGATAATACGCATCGTTTGTATTAAAACTTTAAAAAGGTTTATGATGGAACTTTTTTAAAAACCTCAAAAACGTAATGGGTACCCTACTTTTTATGGACATAACGGATATGATAGAATGAACATACATTTGTATGAAGTTGTTTTTATTATTAGTTTTTTTTTTTAAATAATAATAATAATAATATATCAAATTACAAATTATTTCAAATTATCCTAACCGAGCACTACAGACCACCCCTGAAAACGGTCCGATATAGGTATATATCAGGGGTGCCCACGGCCTATGCGCTTGGTACTCAATTGTTTTTGTAAAAACATTTAGCTATAGGCTGTGTGTTTTAATACACATATAGAGCGCTCAGCACTAGCAATACGAAATACACAAACAACTTTGTCTTATTAGTTTTTTTGTCGTTCTTCACTTTATACACGCAAGCGCAAAGCAACAACACTTGAATACATATTAGTTTTTCTTTAAATGTATTGGTGTTTGCTCTTCCATAAGGAACTTTTGGGCACTCCTGGTATATATAATCTTAAAAAGTCATATACATATATAATTCATTATCACTTCATGTCAAAGCTGTTCCGAAAAATGGCATACATAACCTTATCTCATGAGATCCCATTGGATATCATCTAATATAACTTGATCTGAAAATTGGGTCTATCTCATTTAATTAAGTTATATATAATTTGATAAAATTTTATATAACTTCACATTCCAACTAATAATGAAAATTTAAGTATAAATCAATGGATTGGAAAATTAGACGGGATTTCAATTTGACTAATATGGGGGTGACATATACACACACAGAGAAATAAAGTGCCAACAGAATTAAAAAGTGTATATTAATGGTAACAACTTATAAATTCAGTTAGTACAACGTTATTTACATTGGATTTCTGAAAATTTTGGGTGTTGCAACTAAAATTCTGTCGAATTAGCCTAACTTTGTTGTGAAAACTAATATAAAGTTGTGCCAACTGTCTAAAATTCGTAAAACCGAATTTGAGTCGTAGTAACAGAATTTCTGTTGGCAAATAGCTAAATTTTTTTCTATGTGCAATTATATGTAAAAGAGAAAGTGTTTTTTTCTAGACTGCTTCTTAAAAAAACAAATTGTCGAATTTTGAAAGGGGCAACCCTGAAAAACAAAATTTGTAATTTTTGCAAAATTTTCGAAAAAAAATTTAGGGGTCTCTACCAGACTTTGAAAATGTGCCCTATTTGCAAAAAGGACATATTTTCATAAAAAAAATAATTTTTTTAAAAAACTTAAAAACAAACTCAAAAAGTTTTGTTTGAATTATATTTAACCCCGACAACTCAGGAAAAAATTTTAGTTTTTATAAAATTGTTAACCGTTAACTACACTAGACCAAAAAAATAACTAAAATTTTGCGGTATTTTAAATAATTTTAAAAAATTTAAAGATTTCAAATATAAAAATAATTTTGGCCGCTATACACAAATCATGGGGATTTCGCTCTATCCACTTATCATATGGAGCGATTTAATTTTGGATGATTTGAAGGAAAGTCAGTATTTTTGATCAAAAAAATTTTAAAAATATATTTTTGGTGAAAGAAATTAATTTTATATTGTTAATTTATTTTATTAGATCAAAATTACTCAATTCCAACATATTAAATATAATATAAATGTATGTATGTAAATATTATATAAATGTATTATATTTTAACCCATATATTTGTTTAGACTTATATGTGATGCCATGTATGAGAGAATTTGTTTGGTTTTATTGTATCATATATACTTATACATATTTATACATACATTTATATATATAATCTCATATTTAGCTATATCAAGTGTATATGATAAGACACAACAAATCAACTTATATATAACATAAGATATAATGTTATATACGCGGTATTAATAATTTTCGAAAAAAATAAGTGCGAGATACTGATAAGTCAGCACGCACTGATAAGTCAGCACGCTACCAACTAGCCTACCGGGCGCAATGTATGAAATTGTATATATTTTCACACAATCATATACAAATATGTAATATTTAGTGCAATTTTTCTAGACTAATGGTGTTTTCTTTTCTGGGAAAAAGGGTTGCCTTCTTAATGTGCAACATTTTTAAAATTTTGCCCTCGCCCTATTAAAATGAAGCATTTTTACAATCAGAATAGAACACAATTTCATCACATATTACATTTATTTGAACATATCTGTTTATTAGTGTTGTTAATGTTCGGGTTCAAATCCCAGCAAACTTTAAAAAAAAATTAATGTTTTTTTTAATAATTAATTTTTGTTTTTTAATTATTTAAAAAATTTGGATATAGCTCCATTCCTTTTTTTTTAATTTAATTTTTTTTTATAATTTTGTTTGTAAGAGAATTTCAGATTAAAAAAAATATTAAATACTTGCAAAAAGAAAAAATTAAAAAAATATCAAAAACAAATTAAAAAAATAATAAATTAAATTTAACAAAAAAAAAAAAATATAAAAAATGTGATGCCAATATGGGAAAAAAGGTAATTTGACGGCAAAGTGCAAAAAAAATTTTACATTTTTCCCAGAAAAGAAAACGCCATAAAACTCGTATCAAATTATATTAAGAAGCATCAGTTTCTATACAATCATATACAATTACATCTGGTCAAAATCCGAATACAAACATATCTGCTTTTTTTTGTGTCAGTTTAGACACAGATGTCTACTCCTGATAAGTAATCCACGTAACAAATTTTAAGTTCCTAGCTTCGACGGTTTGGCCAAAAAATCCGCTATATACAGATGTCTACTCCAGATTAGGAACCCACATACCAAATTTCAAATTCCTAGCTTCTGCAGTTTGGCCAGGCTGCCTTAAAGGAGTTTTTCCCCTCCCCTTCGGAATTTCCAAAAATCCCGTCAATACTGACAGATATCTATCATGAACAGTCTAAAAATATGCACTAAAAACAAAAAAAAAATGCACTTAAGTATTTTTTAAATTAATAATTTGCATGTTTTTAAGTAATTTTAATTGAATGTAAAAGTTAATTTGTATTGCTTAATTGTTTAAAATATTCTCTTCACACATTTTGCACAATAAAAAACAAAATTTTAATTATTTATAGTGAAAAATACGCATTTAAAACACCACTAAAACCTGTATCCCCCAATCGCAGTTAGCAAATAAAATTTAAGAGAACATTTAAAGTGCTTGGCAGCTGTGATCCTCTTTAGTCTATATGCTAGTTGATCAAACTTAAAATAATATTAAAAATGATTTGTTAAGAAAATCTAAAAAGATTTAACAGAAATATGCAATAAAAATATACATTTAAAGTAAACTAAGTAAACATCCCACCAAAACCACACATTACCAAATCATTGGTAAAATAATGTATCGATATAGGGCTTCACGCATTACGTTACACCTTACTTCACTGATGAATTTTACAGGCAATGAGCCTTAAAGTAATGGGTGGACTCATTACCTTGTAGGGGGTAAAGTAGCTGATTACTTATATGGTTACATGGTGGGAAAAAGTAATGTGTCTATAAATAGATATTCATAAAAAAAATGCATAAAAAACTTTTTTTACACATATTTTTTTTAATTAAATAAATAACTTTTTTTTATTAAATATTGCTGGGATTCGAACCTGGGGTCTATGGTATTTAACAATGAGTTAGGCGAGAGCTCTGCCAACTGAGCTATCGATACATATAATATTTTATTGCTTAAAATGTAAATGAGTTGTTGTGCTTCGTGTTTTTGTTCGTGATATCAAAAATATACACCTGACCCTCATGATTAAAAAAAATCACAAAGTAATGTGTCTATAAATAGATTTTCAAAAATATATATTAATAATTACTTTACGTTTATAATTCATGCATTATGTAATTGATGATCGGTAAGTCATTATTTTATGTTTTGAAGTAATGTTAAATGTAATGAGGTATCATTACAAGGTAATCCATGAGTGTTCAATTATCGGTAACTCATTACTTCTTGTTGGAAAATAATGATACAGGTAAGGAGTACACATTACAAGGTAATGCATTACTTTATCGCACCCATTACCAAAGCTTTGCTGGGATATGCATTTAAAGCGAACTATGCAAAAATATGCAATAACAAATCGATGACATTAGAAACTCTTTGATTCGCAAATATATTTTGTTTGCTCTGTTCACAGACTTAAGGAAAAAATGTGCATTTGCATGAACTTCAGGTCCCATTTCATAATTATATATTTTTACATATTGCACTATATGAAAAAAGATGTAGTATAATATAAAGAAAAATATAGTAATCTGATATGATATCTGAGTTTGAATTCTCTGGTTACTGGGAAAACTCTCCTGTAGGGGGTCGAGGCGACCCCTGTCGCTTGAAAGGGGGGGTTTGAGGACCCTGGCGTCGTACTTAACTGGACACTGTAATCTCAGATACCATCTGCACAGGAAGGGTCAATCGGACACGGATATGTGTAGGTTTTGTGAGATGGTGTCTGAGACCTCGGAGCATGTTCTCTGCGAATGTCCCAGGCTTTGTGATAGGAGACTTAGGTTTCTAGGTGATCGCTTCATTTCGCCTTCCGACATCGCGAACATTTTGCCTAATAGGATTATTGGCTTTATAGGTAGCTTGAATCTGTAGGTAACTTTAGGCAGCACAAAAGACCTACATTGGTGCGGTGCATAGTGCCTTCTGATCTAATCTAAATATCTGATATGTAATTTTAATAGTTTTAATTTGTTTGAAACTTAAATGATTAACGCGAATGAATTTAGCATGCCTAAACATCGGCTAACATATACACGAAAGGTTATTCATGTTATCCAAAAAAAAAACATTTAAATATTTTAGCTCAAATTGTCGAGAATTTTTAAAGTTCGTCATATAGAGATTAAGTAAACTTAAATAAATTATTTATTTTTTTTTTACATATTTTCACACGTAAAATTTAATCTATTTGTTCTCAAAAGTTATTTGAATATTAAAAATGACCGCTCAACGTCGAAGTTTGTGATCATTGTATTGATGTTATGGTATGATTTTCTGAGCTTATATCACTTTGCGCTTTTAAAAAGTTGAACTTAGATTTTAAGATTTTGAAAGAAAAATAAAAAAAAACTCGTAAAAAGATATGCACTTTAAATTAATTATTTTTCATGTTTTTAACAGCACTCAAAAAAAAGTCTGTAAAATCAGCAACATTTTACTGGGAGGATTATTGCAGAAAAATTTCTAAAATCATTAAGAAGATTAGTAAATTCAGCAAATTTAGCAACTCTTTTGGTAATATTAGCAATTTTTCTGCAAGGATACTCGCAGCAAAATGTTTCTGTCTTCACCGCATTTTTTTTTGAGTGCAGTTGAATTAAATTTTATAGGTGATTTGTATTGTTTAATATATATTCTCTGCATACGCCTTGCACAACTTACAACCAATTTTTTTGAAAATACGCATTTAAAAATCAACTTTAAGCTGTTTTTCTCAATCTCAATTTGCATATAAATTTTAATATAAAATAAAATTGCGTTTTTTTACACTCAGGGAATTTCTACTCTAAAAAAAATGTATTTGTTTGGGTTGTAATACAGTTTCTATATTTTTAATGTAAATGTCAGTCATTTGTAGAACAAGGTAAAGTTTTTACTAACCTTGTGGTTTATTTAAAAAAACAAACCACATCATGTGACTGTTTTAAAATTTTACATTTATTTTTTTATAGTAGTTTTTGTTATTTAATAAAATAAATGTTTGTTTATTTTTTACTAACATGTGGTTCATTTTTATTACAATTGTGGTTAATTTTTTGAACATTAAAAAACATATGACAATATTAGTTGAATTTAGTGAAATGTAAGTCGTCCTTTCATTAAGTGAAATTTCATTTGTTTTTAGCTACATTTGCACTTTACAAGTGTACGAAAATCTAATACAGATGCAATAAAAACATGTATTTCAGGTAAATAAGTAAAAATATGCAATTAAAATATTTATGTAAAGTAAAATATGCAAAAATATGCATTTATAGTAAAATATGCACTAACGATTCGATGCCATTTTTACGCAAATTCTTTAATTCGTAAAGATATTTTTTTTATCATGTTCCCAGAATGAAAGGAAAAAAACATGATTTTGCAATAACTTCCGGGCCCTGTTAATAATATTAGGTTTGTCCAACTTAAATTCCTAAGTAACTGTTTTAACCTAAAACACATTTTCTTGAATACCAAGACGACTTGGCTGTCGTTAGTAATATTTTATACACCAGTGAATGTGTATTCAAATAATGTTCATTTGATATCAAATTTGTCTATATTTTCTTTAAAATAGAACGAAATAAAAGGAAAACTCGATAAAATTGGAAACTTAGCAACCCTAAATATGAAAAATACATGTCAATTATATTTTTCTTCTCTACAACATTTTTTTTTTTTTTTTTTTATTTTAGTTAATGTACTTATAATTAATATAATTACATTACTCCCATTGGAGCTTCTAGCAACATATCCGAAGTTTATTAGGATCTGAGGGTCGGAATACCTGCCTTGATTTTTATATAGCCCAAAAAACAGAATTGGGTTCACATTAGCAAGCTTCCCTTATTGAGTTTATTATAATTTTAATATATTAAGGGGTGTTCCCACAAACGAATTCACACAAAACTATTCGTTTTTGTACACTAGCAACATATAATTTTATGTGAAGACGAATCATTTTTTTTTTTTGCTGATTCGTTGACGATTAACTGGCACATCCATAATAATTATAAGAGCTTAATTGCAGGTTTACAAATCTGATTTTTCATGAAAATAAACCATTTAATAAACCTGTTATTATGCTCTTAAATGTGTTATGTACATGACAATAACTGTATAACAAAAATACTATGTTCCGTTTTAGTCTCGAACAATCATTTGTTTCGCACATGTTGTATATATTTAGAAATCTACAATTGAAAAAGTTGTTTGAACTTAAAACAATTTTAAAATCTGACGCAACATTAATTTAAATTTCAAATAAATATTTGTTCGCATTTTTCGTTATCAAAATTTTAGCACAATTTGACTAAGGCCGATTTTTTGGGATGTCAGTTAAACTTGGTTTAGTTAAACCGGCAACGAGTTTTGTCTGCCATTTTCAAGTTTATTAACAAAACTTTGTCGGAACTACTACATCTTGTTTAGAATTTTGGTTTTTATTATAATAAAACAAAAAAAAAATACCAAAGTTCAGAAGCAGTATTCCATTTAAAAACTTCGTTAATCTACGTTTAAAGATAATCTACATACTAAAAACTCGGCCTGAATGTATGTTGCACATTCAAAGTAGTAGTGGCCACATAAATTTTTGGAGTTACAATTAAGTGGGATTCATTCTCAACAAAAAAAATTGTGTGCTCTGGTTATAAACAAAACGAATGAGCGAATCACGCGAAATATAGAAAATCAAAAAAAAATATAGGAAACCAAAAACAAAAAAATAATTTATCTAATAAGTATAAAAAAGAAGGCAACAAAATTGTCTTAGGTTCGTTCGTATTAGACCTGAAAGATTTAATATATTGGAACTTCGAAAATATATAAAAAAAAAAAATAAACAGGCTACAACGACGGCATCATGCTATTAAATCAAGGCAATAATAAGAAGAAGGCTAAAATGAAAAAAAAATAAATAAATAAAAGCAGCAACAAAAAGGTTTGTTAACAAACATATAAAAAAAAAGTTACAACAATGCCATACAAATCGAGTATAAAATAAAGTTGTTGGTAAAAGACTCCTTAGAGGGTATTGAGGGTCTTTTTTTTCTCGTACATGGTTGGAATGTAAGTTTTTTTTTTTGCCTTTTTGGCTAAAAAATTCAAAATTGGTATGAGTTTGAATAGTTGGGTTGAGTTGGTTTGGTTGGTTTGGTTGGTTAGGTTTGTGTTTGGGATGGATTTTGGTTTGGTTTGAGGATTTCTTTTTCGTGTTTCTTTCAGCTACAACCAACATAAGCTAGAGTACGCGTAAGTTTGCGAGTGTATATATTTCA
Source organism: Delia radicum (assembly GCA_021234595.1). Lineage (NCBI taxonomy): Eukaryota > Metazoa > Arthropoda > Insecta > Diptera > Anthomyiidae > Delia > Delia radicum. The sequence continues at coordinate 78,203,539 of CM037854.1, read as the reverse complement.
TACACTCACAAAAAATAATTGTTGTATCTTGTTTGTTGTTGCTTAAAAGATATCGCAACGTATTGGAATGTATATTTTTCTTGTTTTTGTTTTATCTGATGATTGTGTGTTTGTGTGGAAAAAAAATGTGAAGGGAATTTTTCATCCATACTATCAGGCTGTGTATAAAACACACAAAAAAATGCATTGAGCTTTGCAAAAAAAAAAAAAACTGTAAAGTGCCAGTGGTTTGTTTGAATGTTTATTTAACAACAAACGACTCAGACAACATTGAATTGAAAAATTTGAATTCAGTTTATAAAAACAATGTTGCAAAAACTTGTTGCAGAAAAAAAAATCGCTAAAATTGATTCTTGAGGTATAATTTATTGAATAAATAACAATGGATTTAACTTAAAGGGTTTAAACGTAACATGAGCCATCAAAGTGCCTTGAAAAGTTAGTCTGAAATTTAATTTCATCTACTCTTGACATATCTTTCTTATGTTGGTCACGGCGAAAAGACATAAGTTCAAAAATTCGAGTGTTGCTCACATTTTCACTCACAACATCTGAAGTATTGGAAAATTTGATGAGATAACCGTATTTTAACTGTGGCAATAATATAGAAAATCTCAAGCTTTTACTAAATTTTTAATCACAACTTCTCAACCACTGGACAATTTTATGAGGCTACAGTATTTTGACTTTGATAATAAAATTTTAATATATCGATAAAAAAATATATATTTCGTGAAAATTTTCTGTCTAGACTGCTTACAAAACATTTCGTTCCTCCACTGGTAGTCCCGTCTTGTACATTTCTCAATAAAAATATCGAAGAGTCGATCCATACTATCCATGACAAGCTACGCTGTCATATTTAAAACAAGACAATGCTTGCCAAGGAATCGCCAATTTGATTGCCCGGAATATAACAGAAGACAGACCCCGTTTTCAATAGAGACCTCGTTGAGTTTACGCCTACATTCCTGAATAAATCCTGGATTAAAGGAATTGAGAATTCAACTACTATAAGCTCAGTCTGACTATCGCCACTGATATATAATTATTAAAACTGCTCATAAAACCATAGGGCACAACAAATGTTTTCCATTCCAGCTTATCCACGTTACATTGGGATCCAGGTATAGCCAACAGGAACAGAAATTTCAGGCCGGAGGGCGCACTGATAAGGAGACATGTCCTTAGCATCTATACGGACCGATGAGCTTGGCCTGAGACTGCCAGTTGTTTGATGACTTTAATGCTAAGAGGATGGCGGTGGAGGAGGTCGTGGTTTTCAAATAACGTCCTGTTTCCGACAGGAGGCAATATTTACTGCACGACCTCGACGTCTCTTGCTTCTACAATTGCACATAACTAACTCTCGTTCTTTAACGTAGTTTAGCATTCGACTCGTATGAGTCCCTGTGCCCAGAAACATAGAGGGGAACTGAAGACTAGATTAACTTCCAGGGCCAGGAACATCCATAGAGGTTCTAGCGGATTTTTAAAGTGTCCAAACTCCCCTCTGACAACTCTAAGTTGAAAAACCAAACCTACTCCGAGAGGACCACTTAGCAATTTCCAGAAGGGAACTCTCTTATATTGTGTAGGTCACTACTTCACACAGTCTCACTGTGAGGCACGCACAGTGTTTGGGATACTATCACACTACTTCTGTAAAAGCTGCATAGACAAATAGCAGGTGGAGAAGAAGAGCAAAATTTAATTCCTCATGATCTCAATGTCTTCGCGCTTGCTGATATTTCGCCATTTTAATTTACGTTTAAGTGTGTGGTCGGTAATGATCACGTGGCATCATAGTGTTTAGGTCCGCTGTCTATATGTTCTTGGGTTAGTAATATGTATTCTAAATTTTAACTTTCCTAGCTAACTGGTTTATTTCAGATTAAGTTTCTCTCTCACTAATTCAAATATAATCAAAATCTTATATTTGTACTCTCACTCCCTTAGACATTTATATCGTAATAATTTCAATAAAAAAATTATAGCCAGGGGATATAAATGAAAAAAAAAAAAAAAACGCTAAATTAGCTAAGCTGATGACAACTGGCAGAAATGGAATACACTGCAGAATTGAATTTAGTAGAGTATTAGAAGAGAATGTGTAATGTATCTTTTAGATACAACAAACATGAAAATGCTTGAAGGTTTCTTTTATGCATTTGCACACACACACACACACACACATACAGAGATACACACACAACCACATACCCAGCCACATACCAAAATGAGGAAAAATACAACAAAAAAAAAAAAGAGCCAAGTAAAATAATGTAAGGTTTTATTGTTGTTGTTGTTGGTGTTGTTGCTTACATAAAACATGTTAAACAAAGAAAGACAACAAAAATGCAACAACAAAAAAATATTCGCTAAAAAGGCCAACGTCACCATCATCATCAGCAGCAACAACAACAACAACAACATCGTCCACACAAACATGAAAAGACAGCAACAACAACAACAAAATCAGCAGCAACAACAGAGACAGTAGTGGCATTAGTGGAACTAACAGTCGCCAATTGCAAAAGCCAACAAAATCATGTTTGAGTTTATTTCTATAGATACTTTTTAATGTCTTTTTTTTATATCTCATTTAACACTTTGAGCTTAAAGTATGCGGTAACTAGCATTTATAGAAATGTTAATTAAATCTTAAAAAACGAAAATTTAAATAAAACTCGAATTTATTAGATAAAGAAGATTTTCGACCAACTTAAAGCTAAAAAGGAAATAATCAATAATATTAAACACTAATTTTCATGAAATTTCACTTAAATTTTGTATTCAGACCCAGTGAAATAGTAAAATCAAAATAACTGGTGGCAGAACAACTTCCCAGTAAAATAGTATGGAGTTTGTCCGATTTGCAATAGGTTCTTTACCTCCAAACAAGAACAGCTTGCTTTAGAACCGGTTCTAGAACCAGTTATAGAACAGGTTCTGGGACATTTACACCTTACATTTCGACTCCCAGGAACCTGTTCTAGAACCGGTTCCACGTGACCGGTGGTAAAAGAAGTTTTTCCAAAACAGGTTCAAATGTAATACGTTCTAAGCAATATTGCTGGGGAACAGCCTAAAAATTTTTTAATTTCAATATTTTTGAAATATATAGAAAATACAATCAATATTTAACTACATTACTCGACAAATTTCAACTTTTTGCAGAGCTTGTCTTTGAAATACATATTTTGTACGCTGAATTCAAATCTGTCAAAAAAATCGGTTCTCATTTGCAGTTTTAGAAACACCCCTTTTTATATTTACATCATCAACGCCATTTTTCGTATATATTGCTTAAATTTTCGAAATTTAACCGCCAAATCAAGAATTGTCTTTTAAGAATTTAAATCTACTCAAATTTATATTTAATTTCAGTATAAATGTATCGGTATTTATATCAGAATATTTTACCAGTATTGCAAATAAGTTGAAAATTGTGAATGTTTAGTTTTATCCTTTAAATTTTATGTTTGCTAAAAAGTTTTTAATTTCATCATTATGCGTAAACTAAACGTTTCACTGAATCCATTTTTGTATTAAAACTGCAAATCCATTTAAAATATCCTGAAATATTTGGAAAAGAACAACATTTTTATTTAAAAAGTTAATTGAGTATAAATATTATAAAAAACTTCATATAGGATGATATTAATGAATTTTTGCATTATAACTATGAATTGTCACTAGAACTTGTACATTGAAACTTATCATTAAGTGAATGCCGCCTTTCCATAAAATTGAACAATTACATATTAATTATTAAAAATTGCACACGCCTAATGAAAATTTTTCATTTAAAATAGTTTCAATGCAACTATGAAGCTTTTTCATAAAGTTTAAGAAATTTTTTATTCACATTGTGATAAAAAACTTCATTAGCTTAGTGAAACAATTTCATTATACTCTCAAATTGAAGATAATTTTGTGTAGATTTATATTTAAAAAAAAAAAATAATGATCTAACGACAGAATTTGGAAAAACGTAGTAAAATCTGCGAAAAAAAATGGGATGAATGATGTAAATGTCTATTAAAAAATATGTGTTCCAAAAAAATTTCTTTTTGACCATTGAGTAGTGTTATTATTATATTGAAAGACGAAAGTTATAGGAGCTTTCAATAATTCACTCAGAAGTGATAGTACTCATACGTATCGCAATATTTCAAATAAATATTTCTCATATGACTCCTATTCAATTATCTGCTGATACAAAATTTTACAACTGTTTTTCAATTAATATAAAACCTCATTTTTCTACAACCAAAAACTAATAGTTTTTTAAAAACATCTAGTTTTTGATTTGAAATTTTTATATGGAAATATAAGTAGTTTTCAAGAACTATTAGCTTTAGATCAACGGTTCCAAAATTGAGATAACCCCTCATAAAATATTTAATTTTTAATACAAAATTCCCAAAATATTGCAAATTTTCCTTAACTTTCTTTGAATTTTAACAAACTTTAAACCAAACACACAGAAATATATTAGTCCTCAAATGCATTGTAAACTATACAAAGGTAAACTTATGGAAACTCTGCTTTAAAAATATGTAGTTGTTTGGGTTGTAATACAGTTTCTTTATTTTTAATATTAATTAATGTCAGTTATTTGTGGAACAAATTAAATTTTTTATTAACCTTGTAGTTAATTTAAAAAACAAACCACATCAAATGACTGTTTTATGATTTTACATTCATTTTCTACAGTTGTTTTTTGTTATTTAAAAAACCTTAAAAAAATAATTGTTAGTAATTTTTTAAACATTAAAAAACAAATGACAATGTTAGTTGAATTTACTGAAATTTAAGTCATCCTTTGTTTGAGTGAAATTTAATTTGTTTTTAACTACATTTGCAGTGGGGTTTTATATAGTTTTCTAAGTGTTGAAATAATCAAAATCAAACCATTTGTAATCTTTGTTTTTTTTCAAAACTACTTGACTAATAAAATATAATGTATGATTTAAGTCATTTTATTTCAATAAAAAAGATTTTTGAAATTTAATATAGTTTTGTCAAAAATGGCTTCAAAGCTTAATAGAAGAAAACTTATTCTGCACGAATATAATAAAAATCAATTATAAAAGGAACGTTAAAGAAAACAGGAATGACGGTGTCAACTGTAAAGGAGTTCAAATCTTAATGGAATTTGACAGCCAGAAAAGTGGATGAAACTATCGTGCAAAAACTAATGGGACAAATTACAAAAAAAGTGCAATGCTTACTAATCGATTTTTAAATTTTTTTTTACATTTTGGTATTAACTATAGAAATATATAATAAATGTAAAAAATAATTCGAAAGATATCTTTATATATTTTTTTATTTAAAAAAAAAGTGGGTCGATTTGGGTTATTTCAGCTTTTATTGATAAAATCAAATGAATAAATTTCACATTATTTAAAAACTTTATACAATTTTTTAATAAGTTGCTGTCAAGTTAATGCGAATATGAATTTTATAGAATTAGTTTTTCTGGCCCATCGGAGACCATCTTGATCGGGTTTTACTGTATTTGGTTTATGTAATAATTTTTATTTTTAAAATAAAAGTCCAATTTTTACTTATTTCGCTACTTTTACACTTTTTTTATATATGAAAAAAATTGTTTGGGGTCAGTAAAGCAGTAGAAGGTTAAATTTTAGAGATATACATTTCTTACTATTTACATGAAATAAACGTTTGTTAAGATTCTTCATTATGTGGTGGAATTAATATAACCCTTTGAAATATTTGAGTCGATGTGACCCTCACAAAATTGATTTAAAAAATTTTAAAATTTTTTTATTTTAAAATTAATACATCTGATCTTTGACTTCGATGCGCGTCCCGAAAGCATGACTTTATTCGGCTCATATTTCTGTTCAAATTTCCAGTTTTAGACCTAGTGTTACAATATATCGACCCGCACACTTTGAAATAAAAAAAAAAAACCTCCTGTCTCCATAATGCGAATGCAATATATCTGACCTTTGCCCTCGATGCGCATCCCGCAATCTTTGTCCGATTTGGCTAAAGTTTACTCAAGTTTTAGACCTAATGTCACACTCAAGTTTTAGACCTAATGTCACAATATTCAAACAAACACACGTTGATATTAAAAAAGAGTAGAGTACATAACATTTTTTTTAAATGTATAAATTAGATTTTTAAATTATAGATGAAAACTTGAGCCGAATATTGCGTGATCATGCGTGACTGTGAGTTGAACCTCATTTTACTCACGTGAGTGAGTGTGTGTAGCAAAAAATCTTTGTGAGTAAGTGTGCGTGAGTAGAATTTTACCAAACAATTTTTTTTGCTTTTAATAAACATCTTCTCTGATTTGTTAGCCATTTTAATACTTTTTGGCTCAGAAAATAGAAAACAAATGGCAAAATTACGTATTCAGAGCAATTTGAGTTAAACTTTCACAATTTACCTTAATTTTAAGATTTTAATTTTTTCCGGTAAGCTTTTTTGCGTGCATTTGCGCGATTCGCGTGAATTACACGTGATCACTCGTGAGTGTGAGTATAATATCAATTTACTCACGTGAGCGAGTGTGAGTAAGAAAATAATGCTCTTGAGTGATTGTGAGAGTGGAATTTTTCTATCGTGACCGTGAGTGATTGTAAGTCAAAATTCAAGTGCCCATCTCTTGTTTAAATAAAAAAAAATAAATTACACTAATAGAAAGAAATCGTAACAGTTTTTGAAATAAAAAATTGTAATACATAATTTTTCTTAAAATCACGAAAAACGATAATGTCTTGGAAACAGTTCAAAATGTATTAAAAGTTTGTTCTAAAATCTTATAGCTAATAACATTTTGATTCGGAATTCATGGAGAAGATGATCTATATGATCTATCACCAGAAAATGCTTAAGAAAAATCGACGTTATAATTTTTGAAATAATCGCAAATAAGCTTTCAAATTAGTAAATAAGCTTTCAAATTAAGCTTTCAAATTAGTAAATATTTTTAAAAATTGGATAATGACTTAAAAGTTAGTGCAGTCTAGACATTACGTATTTTTCTTAGTTTTGCTAAAAATGTCGAACTTTGAGGGACGATACCACACGAACCACTCTGAATTTCGAAAAACTTAATACGGCACATGTGTATATCACTTTCACTGTAATCCAAACACGTCCATTTCAAAAACGACTAAAACCGAATAAATTTTTTTTTTTAATGACTTATAAGACTCCATCTCTACTGAAATTTGATTTTGAACTAACTAAAGGCAAAATCTTGCTACAGTAGAAAATCACTACAAGCTGCCTTTTTTGAATTTGTTATGCAGAAGAAAGTGAAAATGATACTATATTCAGTAGGTGAAGAAGCCACAGCATTGTCTATTACACATCCAAATTTAATCGAAATCAGTTGTGGCGCCAATAGAATACCTTCCTTGAAATTGGGTCAAATTCGTCAATCTATATAAATTATTTTGGTATACTTTTTATCATAGTGTATGCATATAAACACAAATATTTGATGTTTTATGAACTATATATATTTTATTAAAAAATTACAAATTATCATCATCATCATCTTAATGACCATCATTATAATTATCAATAATAATGTTCTTAGAGGTACTTAAATTGTACAAGCATTGGTAGACTATTGTATATCTTTTTCCAATATCAAAAGTTTTTTTTTTCTATTTTAACAATGAATAAATTCTAATTTTAAGTGGACTGTTATACAAAACAAATTGCATTTGCAAAAACAATAGATATATTACACTGAGAGAAGAAGAATATATTAAATATATGGAAAAAAAAACTTTTGTTTTTCAAAAAATATTTGTAAATGTTTTATAATAAACTTTTTTTTAAAACTTATAGCTGGTTTTAAGTAATGATAAATTATCCCTTCACGCAGAATAACGCGCATCATGTTATGATACTTTAAGAGCATTATGTTGTAATTTAAACACGTGACAATCATAATATGATTCATATAATCTTATTCTAGATGAAGATAAAATCGTTCCCAGTGATCATAATACTATCAGCCAGAATCATGTTTATGATTGTTATTATCATAATATGATAATTTTTGTCTGCAACTATGTTCAATTATACTTTTTCTCTGCGTGCTATTGTGTAAAACTTAAGAGATTACATAATTGATTTAAGAGCAACATTGAGTACTAATATTTTGTTTTATAGCTATAATTACATATAATATGCAATAAAATGACGAGTGGTTCATATTTAAGTGATTTTGAAGAAGAGCTAATATCAGCCAATTTAAATATCCTATATAAATTGCCTGACACTTACAAGGAAGCTTTTCCGATGGATTCCCTTTGATCTTAATAAAATTTGGATAGTTGATAAAGGAGAAAAAAAATGTGATCAAGGTAATTTGCAACGGCCCAATCCCATGTTTTGGAGTTTAAAAGTGGCTGTGAAATTTAACACATCTTTGAATGAAAATATGTTTAAAGTTGAGGAAATTTAGACTTATTTAAAACCAGCATTAAAATACTCGAGAAAACACACATTTTGAAAGGGATTTTGATACTATGTCGTGGACCCAGGCTGCCAGTTATTTAATTTATTTTAAATATTGGTATCAGATTATTTACTATTTTTTTCTCCTTTTTCATATATCCGACTTTTTTAACATTCCAGGTAGACCATCGAAGCTATAATCCATGTCTTGTATTAACAAAATCGAAAATTTTCCAAGGAAGCGTTTAAGCTCACTAGTGTGACTGCAGTCAGAAAGAAATGGCACACTACGGCACACTAAAACTTAAGTTTGAGTAGTAGTGGTATATCTGCTTTAAAATACACAGAAAAAATTGTTGTCAAAATAAGTACTATTAAACTTTTGTTCGATTCAAACTCACTTTCAATTAAATGTTTAGTAATATGTATTAACTGTTTAATTGAAAATTAATTTGGTATAAACAATATTTGCAGTTTTTATAGCGTATAATAACAGCATAAAATAAAATGCAAAAATTTTAAAATATCGGCAAAATTAAAAAAAAAAACGATTAAATTAAAAAAATTCACGTGTTTTTTAGTGTTGGCGATTTTTTCTTATATAATATAATAAAATTTCTTATATATATAATAAAATTATATCTCAAATTGATCCGAAAAATAGGTCATGTATCTAATTGTATCAATTTTGTTATAATTTTATACTAGATTTGTCCATATCCGGGATATTAAATTATATCTAATTATGTATAAATCTATCCGGGATTTATAAAATTTTAGTCGATAGTAGGTACGCTTTTTGTAACTTGAAGTTATGCTGAAAATTATATAAGTTTAAAATTTAAATTTTTTCTATAAATCAACAATTTTAAAGACCAACAGTTTTTTAAATGAAACAACGAAATGATTAAAAATGATCAACAAAATATGTAGTATTTCAAAAATATGTAATTATGCGGTATTGTCTTTTAAAATGTACACAATTTTTTCTTTGAAATTACATATAACAAATGATTTTGTTATAAAATTAATACGATTATATGTAAAGCCATATTTTATAAAGTCTTAACCTGCAGATAACTTAATTGTATATTGAACTTTACCAAAATATTTCTGGGATTATATATAATGCTATATAAAGTTATAAGACAAATATAGTTTAATAAGACTTAGAATGGGACCATATATAATCATACCGATCACTACATATACAGTGCACTCGCGATAATTTGAACACTGCATTACGTGAACACCGCTAAATGTGAACACATTATATTTTACATTGACTACTCTAAAAGGTGAACAATGTACGAAAGCCCTATAATGTGAACAGGAAAAGTCAATGTGTTAGTTGGAAATGCGTAAATACGTTAAGAATTAAATTTTTTCTAAGTTTTGGGATCCCCCTATTTTAACTGTTTCACTGCATTAAGGACAGAATATACATAGAAACTATTTTAGTTGCTATTTCTACCTATTGCTGAAAGGTTGTTTTTTCGTATTTTGTTTCAAAATGTGTTCCAGAAAACCAAACTTTTTAAAATTAGAAGAAAAGGCAGACATTTTAAACGTGTTGGACTTTTTTTGCTCAATACAATCCCAAGAATCAGAAACGCGAAGCGCCCATTAAGATTTTTTTCCTTCCATACTAATCGCCCCACCCTAATACATATGTAGTATTTTTACATAAATCTTCATACAAATGTATGTAAATAATTTTCTTGATAAATCATTTACTTCTTTTATTCTTATAAAATGTTAATTATTATTTTAATACGTATAATAATACAGCTCACAAACGTGAATATTCCCGGTTTTAATTAGTTCACATTATCGCGAGTGCACTGTATTTGGATTATTATTATATGGCTTATGCAGTTATATATGGAGTAAGATTTGAAGACATATAATACTATCAAGTACAATATAAAAAAATCTCTCACTAAAAATGATCAGATGCATTTGTATATAATGATATTAGCCGTAATGTGACTTCTTTCAAAGTCAGATATGACTTAATCATGTTATATATGACAAGATATAACTATTTTTACCCGGGATTGAAAGAAACCATACAATGTTTATATTTAAAATAATATATAGACCATATTCTATTAAATTTGATAAAATATTATAGTAAAACGTATAATTCTATAAAATTGGATGAGGATAAAATTCGTACAAAACTGTATCAAATCACTTTTAATTGTATCTAATCTAATATGATACAATTAGATGTAATTTAATACAATTTAATTGATCCATTTGTCAGATGATATTTTATATAATTAATTATGGGTTCATATTAAATTAGATAAAACTATATAAAGCTCCATATTAGTTTTTTTAATCGAGAATACATTTCATGCATCTAATTGGATATTATGAAAATCCCAATTTTGAGGTAAACTTGGATAAGGATAAATATCGATTTATATCGATTGAGACAGCTTTGCCATAAAAAATTCAATCCAAAGATATCCTCTCATTTAGCTCTTCAAACAAAGTTTTGTTTACCCCTTGAATAGAGAATACTTTTGATAAAGTTTGAGAACTCTTTAAAGGTAATCGGTATCAAATAGAGGTTTGCCGTCCACTACAGTTCAGTTTCCGCAAATCACCTTCAGACATTTTTACTTGGAAAATTTGTTCAGTGCAGTAATATTAAAAATCGTACAAGTTTAAACCCTGACAGTTAGTTTTTGGTGTTTTTGCTATTTATTTCTACTACATTCTAGAGACACTTCGTTTCTTTCATTCATTCATTTAATTATTTAATGTGGTTATTCAATTGTTGGTGGTTGGTGGTGTTGCTGCTGTTGCTGTTGCTGATGATATTGAATAGATTTTTTTTATTTCTTCTCTATAAAAATTGTTATTTTTCTCTATATTCAATCATTTGGTTTTATTTACTTGCACATTATTTGTTGCTGTGTGTCAGAGTTGTTTTAGCTGGTTCGTTTGGTTTTATTTTGAGAGGTTTGGTTAGACAACAAAACCGTTATAATGTTAGTGTGTTTAGAAGAAAAACAACAAGAACAACATCATAGATACACTATTGCAGTTATTATGGGAATTTCCTTAAGATATGGAAAAGTTTTTAAAAATATTTTGGAAAAAGTTGTAAATTTTAAGCAATTTTGTTTAGTGATTTTTAAAAAGGTGGAAAGGAAAGTTTTCGTTTAAAATAATATCTCGATCCGTGGAATGGTGAACTATTTGATTCACCGTTAAAGCGGGCTATTTAAAGTAATCACAGATTTATATACATATAATAATTAAAAAGCACTACACGCAGAAAATAACTGGGGGAATATTATAGAAGCGCTTAGTAATTATACAACTACACTCAAGGAACTTCTGCTTTTAATATATGTAGTTGTTTAGGTTGTAATACAGTTTCTTTATTTTTAATGCAAATGTCAGTCATTTGTAGAACAAATTAATTTTTTACTAACCTTGTAATTCTTTTTAAAAAACAAACCACATCAAATAACTGTTTTATGATTTACATTCATTTTTACAGTAGTTTTTTTTGTTATTTACAAAATAAAAAAAAAATGTTTGTTTATTTTTTTACCTACATGTGGTTAATTTTTACTACAATTGTTAGTCATTTTTTGAACATTAAAAAAACAAATGACAATGTTAGTTAAATTTACTGAAATGTAAGTCGTCCTTACTTTAAGTGAAATTTCATTTGTTTTTAACTACATTTGCAGTGATCTGTACCTACATAGTATTCTAAGTAAACATAAGTTTCAAGTTAGTTTTACAAACTTCTTGTAAAATATATGAATTTTTTTTAAAAATTTTTTACTAGGCTTATATATTTTAGAAAAATTTGTAAACAGTTTACTAGAATCTTGTGCCCGCGATAGTCCCATTTGAAAGTGTGAAATTCCAAATTTGGCCAGACTCAGGTACAGGTTTTTGGGAAAAGCGTGACGAAATCTATTACAATTTATTTTTCAAATTATTTAACTAAATACATTTTTGAATAAATACAAAAAAATGAATGCATTATCTTGTTAAACTCAAAAACTACATTCGTTTAAAATAGAAATTTAAAAATTAAATTTTGCAATTTTTTCCCAAAAGGCACCAACAATCTTTTATCTCCAGGTAAATATTTTCTTTCTGAAGATATAAAGTGTGCATACTATTGGGAAAAGTATTTTTATATGAAAGCGAGATGTGCTAAAACAATTTTTGATTTCTATTATAAACCTGCCACATTTTAAAGGCAAATATCAACTTTAATGCACTGTTAAAAATTGTGCACGCCTACAATTAGGTAGCGGAAGCGGCTATATATACTCCAACATATAACTAATTTATTGGGTAAATCTCTTCCAATCCCCGCTGTAGGAGTACGTATAACTGCTTGTGCTAACTAACTGGAGCCGTGTACAATTTTTTTAACAATGGGTTAGAGTTGATATTTGTCTTAAAAATGTGGTAATTTTAGAAGCGGTTGGGGGGAAAAATATATATAAATCAAACAGTTTTTTAACACAACTCGCTTTTATGCAATAGTAAAATACCTTTCGGAATAGTATGTACACTTCGTATATTCAAAAAGAAAATATATATCTGGAGATCGTTTTAAGCGTTTTGGGTAAAAAATTCGCAAAATTGTGATTTTTTTAATTACTGTTTTAATCGAATGTTTTGAGTATTTATTGTATTGGGGAATTTATTTAGATAAATAACCAATAGCTTCAAAATAAATTTGCTCCGATTTCGTCCCACTATTATCCAAAGACTGGACCTGCTTCGACCAAATTTGGAATTTCACATTTTCAAATGGGAATATCTCTGGAACTGTTAGAGATGGCTCACACAAGTAAGCCTGTTATTTTGTTAGTTTCTACAAGCAGAATACAAATATGTAAATTTTTTTTAAATCGGATTAGAAACCAGAAAAATGGCGAATACTCAAAATTGTATATGCAAAAATTTGTTATTTTTACCGCCCCGGGGTCAGGAAGATTCAATATTACATCACCGAATTTCATTGCAATCGGACTACTAAGAAATGGTCGAATTATTTCCAAAAATTTTGTAATATATCCCACTGTTTGAGTGGTGCAAAAAATAATAAGAACGATAGCTTGAATTTTCTAAATTTGATAAAATGGATTTTTTATTTTTAAAAACGTTTATATTGTACATAATTAAGTACAACTTACAAAAAATTAGCCACATCTGGTTCAGGTCTTCTGCTTAGTTATCTTAAGGATGTCTAAGTTTTTAGCCAAATGATATAAAAATCGTATACTTTTAAGACCACAGCTAAAAAAATAAAGTCGCTGGACCATTTCCATTTTGTTCTTTCTCACTTAAATATGCAATATATAAAGGAACTTCATCACTCAAATTCCAAAACTAATTTAAAACCAGTAAAGTACGAAAGTATGAAACATTATTAAATTTATTATTTTTTCTTTGAGTTTTTACAGTCTCTACAGTTTGTTCTTGAAATTTGTCATTTATCAAATGCTAATTTATTTTTAAAATTAAATTTTTACTATCGTTCTTATTATTTTTCCCACCACTGTATTATGTACAAATGTATAATTGATTCTACCAACAAACCAACACAAAAAACATAGCACTCATACGACTAGTGAGTTACTCAGTTAGCAAGTTGCTTATTCATTTTTACAAGATGAAAATAGTTCTAGGAATAATATTTTATCGATAAGTTAAAAGAAAACATTATAATTGAAAGAAAATACCACAAAAAATATGGCAACTATAGGAAAAATATGGCAACCCTACAAAACATTTAATTTCTTTTACGCCCCCGATCGTAAATTTCACAATAAAACAAATTATTATTATATCATGAATAAAAATTTAAGCAATTTGATAATTTTCGATATCAATCAAGGGTTGCCAGATTTAAATTTGCAAAATGCTTGACATTCACCAAAAAATCTTGATTTTGGAAAAAAGAAATCTTGACAATTGACAACACTCATACGTTAGTAGTTCGTTATCTTATATTCAAACGGAGCTATATACTTTCATACAAAATATGCATTTAAAGCAAAATAATAACAAATATGCATTTAGAAAAATATCCACTTTCCCATCGAAGCCATTTTAAAGCGAATTATTTGATTAGCAAAGATATGTTGTTTTCCCTGTTCTCAGCATTTAGCAAAAAACATGTATTTGCATAAAATTCCAGCCCCTGAAAACCACATATTATAATATATGACATGGACTTAATCAGAAGCGAATACAGGAGGGTACGATTAAAAAAATAAAAAATATAATATGACAAAAAATAATATTAAATTTGTAATCTTAAATCACTTAGGGCCGTTATTATAACTTGCCTTTAAAGTAAATGTGGCAACTTTAAACACATAAACCTTACGTTTAAAGTTAAAGGCAACAATATCTTCCCTATAGCTTATCGGTCACTTTTAGCTTAAAGTCTACTTATAATAACGAAAAACTAATAATCTGTCAGATAACATCCGAACTTTAGCTATTGGCAAGTTGTAATAATGACCCTTAGTGTTTTTGTCAAAATTTAAACAAATAATTTGGCACGAAAAAATTTTTGTTCGAGATTTCCCATTTGGTATGCTTCTTTTAAGTAAGTGAAAAGCGCAATAAATCTATGCCTTCGTGGGCAATAAAAGTTGTTTTTTGACAACATTTACCCCCGTATTTATAAAATATTTAACAGCATTTAAAATACATTTTAGTTAAAACGCAAATTTTAGCTTTACAGCTGTATTCATAAACTACTTAAATAGGTATTTTAAGCTAATATTCGTTTATGAATACAGTTTTTAATGCTTAAAATATATTTGAAATACCAATTAAAATTTTTTATGAATACGGGCGTAATGCTTCATTGTATACATTATTTACTACTTCATTATTCATTGCTGTACAGAAGGCATTTATGGAAGTAAGGTGGTAAAGCGCTATTTTGGAAGCATACAAATATAGTTACTGCTTACCAAATCGAGGTTATTTTTTCCTCTGGAGCGCTATTGTAGTTTTATACGTGATTTTAGTACTGGACCGATCGGACAAAGAAATTTTCAAACACACAAACTGTAAATTATTCCAAAATTTATTCCGTTTTCTCTCAAATCGTAAATAATTGTTGATTTTTACTAAAATACTACTACACTAATAAAAATTATAATCTCATGGTTGAAATATGATAATGTTAAAAAAATTGTTAAAAATCACTATATTTTTTTAATAGATTTTAAAAATCGGTTAACTTAAAAAAAAATAATTTTTCATACAAAAATTTCTTAATAAAGTAATGTTCTCTTTAATGAGTTAAATTTAATGTTTAACTTTTAAATTTAAAAAAATTTAAAACCAAAAGTTTTTTTCCGATCTTTTATCATAAAATATGACCGTGCCATGTTTATTTATTAATGAAAAAGTGTCTTCATCCGCTAATTTAATACAGACTTTATCTACTACGAAAATCTTCAGAGGACCAATGTAGATATTGTTTTTTACTTCTCATCAAGTAAAAATAACAATACGGGTTACCCTACCCTGTGATATTTTTCCTTCAAAAATTATAATTTGGGTTAATCTTCTAACCCTTCTACATTAGTCCTCTGAAGGTTTCCAAATTCAGAATAAAATGGCATCGATTTGTAGTTTCATATTTTTGGATATTTTGCCAATGCCTTTTTGCTGCATATTTTTTTATTAATTCCTTGTATCCATATTGTGTTTTTTTTTTTTTAGCAAAAAATAAAGAAAATATGAATAAACTTACATATTTTGATTTATAACATTTTTACATTTGAAAAATCTTACTGACTCAAAAACTTCATTTGCAGTGGTCATAATATTCTAAGTGTACGCATGTTTTCGTTTTTAAGTGCATGACATTCCGTGCCCTCATAATAACTGATCAAATGTCGAACTAAAGAACACACATTAAGAACTTAAGTCAGCCAAAAAATAAAGAAAATTTCTAGTAAACTAATGAAACTTTTCGTCACAAAGTAAACGAAATATTTCTAAAAACTAATGCAAAGTTTCGTAATTTTTATTAAGCTAGATTTTTTGTATAACACTTCTTCATTTGTTGAATGAAACCCAGCAAAAATTGTTCTGCCTAGGAATAATTTTAATAGAGCATTTTCAGCGATGAATTTAACTTTGGCCTGTCACACACTGAAAGATTTATCATTCATAATATCAATGCAACAGTTTCATCGATTTTTTTTTTCGTAGATTCAATGAAGAGTTTCATTATATCCCAGAAATTTTATTAACATTACTAAATTTTTCATAAACATTTTTTTATAAAATTTCATAGTTTCATAAAAAAGTTTATTCGATTTCATTAATTATCTGTTTGTAAATTTAATAAAACTTTTCTTTAGAGCTATATAATTATTTCAAAGAATTTATTTTTTTATTTTTTCCATAAAATTTCATAATTTCATTAATTTTCATACATTTCAAACTTTAGTTTTAAGATTTAGTGCTGAAGTGTTCAACATATTATATAAAGTTATAAATGGTTTTAATATCGACTTCTATGAAATTGTTTAAAAAATCATATGAAGCGGTTTATTGGCTTAGTTCCAGTGCGTATTTCAAGACCTTTATGAAGAGGAGTTTGAGCAAGGCTTAATGTTAAAAAATTGTATGAAACTGTTTTATAAATTCTATAAAACTTTTATTGTTGTAATGATTCTTTAGTTCTATAAGGTGGCGCAAAAATAACCTTCCGATGTTTTTTTTTTCTTATGTATTTATTATGTATAGCATTTTCTGATAGGAGGATTACTTTTGCGCCACCTTATATGAAGATTTTCATTAACTCTACAAACATTTCATAAAAATTAACCTTAATGAAACCTGTTTCATAGATTCTATGAAAAGTTTTAATGGACGAGTTCCAGTGACAAGTTCCATTAAAGTTATGAAGAAATTCATTACTGCTCCAAATGTAGGAAGGAATCATTCTTTTAATGCTGCAAAAAAATTTCCTAAGAATATTTTATGCCTAAATAACTTCCAAGAAGTTTTTTAGGCAGAAAAACTTCCAAAGAATCATATTTGGAATGGTTCCCTCCAATGACAAGCTAATGTTAAATTCATCGATGAAAATGTTAAATAAGAAGAGAAAACATTTTTGGTAAGAACTTTTAAAATAAAGTGATATTTTTCATAAAATTTTAATAAGACTTAACACTATGAAAAGTTTCAGTGCAACATCAAGGCCTTAATTGATAGCAATTTGATTATTTTAACAATACTTTTAAAAAAACAAAAAATTCTGATATTAAGATATTGAGATATCCATCCAATATTGTGACAATATGTTCATGTATGTAAACACCCATATTATTGTGCCAACTAATACTAGTGTTTAACAAAAATGTTGTTTATTGTCGACCAATATTTCTTTTCTCTTATTACTTTGTTACAATTTATTTGTACAATTTCATACATACATCCATACAAATAAATAACTATATGTAGTTAAATAAGTAGTTACTAACTGTATAACTTACAAACGAATTACAAATAATAATAATAAAAAAAAAAAACTTGCTGCGTATCTGTGTCAATATGAACGTCAACTGCAGTCATCCGTTGTATTTAGAAGAAACCTAGAGCAACATCAATAACCAGCAACAACCAACAACAGCAACAACACGAAAACAAGTCAGTCAGTCATCTAGATGTTGTTACCAATAGAATCTGACTTTTTTGTTGTTGTTAGTTAAACAAGAACTAATGTATGTCAGTACATACATACACACTACTCTGAAAATTATATTGGAAAAAAAGTCGCTAAATCAATAATTTTTGCGTAATTTGTTAATAACCCTGCAAAACTTTCTATTACCCGGTAATAAGTTAGGAAATTAGAATCGGTAACTGTTTACTTTTCTATTACCAGGCGTGGATACAGAGGGGGGATGAGGGTGATATATCCCCGCCTCCACCAAGCAATAACAAAATAAAATATTAGCACATTTTAGAATATATTACAACTTTTAAAATTTAGTGTGAATTCGAGTCATTTATGATGAATAAAATGTTCTTACCCAGCAACCAGAAAAAACCTGGATTTGGCAAGCAGTAATTACATTTGTATGCTTCCAAAATAGCGCTTCACCGCCTTGCTTACTATAAAACAATTTGGGCAGGTATTCTGTAGTGCTTCCAAAAATGCCTTCTTTGAAGCAGTGAATAATGCTTACAATGCAGCAGTAAAGAATGCAACCCATGCAGCATTAATGTTGTCAACATACACAAAAAGCGTTTTAAAAGAAACACACCAAGTGGGACATCGCGAACAAAAATCATGCCTTCTGGATTTGCTTTGGAAGCGCTTCGTAATTAAATAATGTCCTCCGGAAGCGCTTCTGGGCACTATTTTTTGCTAGGTATTATCTTTTATATTTTCGTGAATATTATTGAACTGAAAGTTGCTATGGCGACAGCACACGCTTCAATCAGCTAACCTTTATAATTAAACCATGGCTAAAACGTATTTTTTGTGAATCACAATATTTTTTATATATTTCGCTCTTGTGCTTTGATTTCACTACTCAAGAGTTCCAGCATACTAACTAATATTTGGCGAAAAATTATTAATTATTTGGCGTAAAAATTAAAAATTCTAAATTTTCCAAATTGTAGTATCAGAAATAGTCAATGTTTGGGCATGAAATAAAATATGTTAAAAAAGTCTTTAAAATACATTTCATTCACTTTAAAATAGATATTAAAAATGTAAAACAAAATTAGGTTCCTTTACCTATTTCACTTGAAATTTGAGCAATAACTATGTAAAATTTACGATAATGGAAATAAATATCTAATGAAAGGTATTTTAAATTTTTATTTGACGCCCATACATTGCCGTCAGTTATAGAAGTTTGAATTCGAAAACTTTTAAATTTTTACTTTTTTATAATATGTCATAAAAACGACTCAAATAATTCGCGTCCTGAATAATTTTGTTGAGTAGCTTCGACCTCTTCAGTACTCATTTAACAGGTTTTGTAAAAACATAACACAAGAAGAAATACAATTTTTTATGACCTCTTTTTTTTGGATAAAATCAGAAAGATTTCTTTAAAGTCTTTTGGGCCATACGCATTCATATTCCGCTGCAGACTTGGGCGACGTCAATTACATTTCAAAGTCGTTCATTTGTGAAATTTTTCTATATCATTAATAATATCAGATCTACTATTACACGTGTGAGCTTAATTAAAAACTTCCTTGGAAAATTTGTTAAATTTTTAATACCAAACATGGGTATTAGTATCAACTTTTGGGTATTAAATTACAGGGCAATTACTCAATTACACCCAATTACTTGTAATTAGACGTAAACAAGTAATAGGCCTGTAATTAAATACAAATATATTTGTATTATGTCCCATGTCTGGTTTTGACAACATATAAAATTTTGCAAGGAAGTGTTTAAGCCCACTAGTGTGACCGTAGGTCTGATACTTCACAAGTAAATGATTTTGAAATGTAATTGACTACGCTTTAGTCTGTTCCGCTGTAAAAGATGCAAAAATCCAAAAGAATGCTTTCGGTAAAACGCTATAATGACCATGTTTCTGGGTTTTAAAATGTTATTGAAACGTAGCAAACAACAGTCATTGGCTAAATTTGTTTTGCGAAAATTTTTAAAAATTAGTTTAATTTAGTCCAACTTTTTTGGATTACCAACGTTTTGCTAACGATGGCAAATATAGAAATATCTGGAATGGTTCATTTTTTATTTGTCTGTTATCAATCAGGTAATAGCAAAATACGGACAATGTTGTTAATCCCACGTTCTGCCAATGCCTAACCGTCGTCGACGCTTTGCCAACACAGTGCCGATTTTATTTTTCTTCCTGTGTATTTACCTGGGTAACATTTTACTGCTTATATCCACATTGGGTGATCTTAGGGGCATAGAATGGAAGAAGTTGAGGAATTTCGACAGTGTGACCGAGTTCCTGTTGTAGCAATGTGACATAGGACCGATTGTTTAGAGCGCACAACAAGCCGACATTCTGGCTTACGTGTAAGTTCTCAGGGACTTGAGTCGGATTAGGGAAGCATTTCCCTTTTCCGAATCCTCTTTTCGACCTAACCTAACCAAACAATTAAAGAGTTATCAAAAACTTTTTCATTAAGTCTTTAATTTGTAGATCTACTATAATTTTAAAATTGTCAAATTTGTACAGTCATAAAAGTAAGTTAGTATAAAAGTTAGTAAAACGTATTGTAAATCAAGTATACTTTTCACAAAGAAAGATGTTGCCTCAGCGTCGCTAGGACATTATTGAGGCGAATTGGCAAAAAGTTATATACTTTAAATAACTTAGCTTAGATTTTTATAAAAAAAAAAGAAAAAACAAAAGTTTAAAAAGACAAGTTACTAATTTGAACTAATATTTTACTAATATGTTGCAAATGTTTTACGAATTTATATTGCTAAAAAAAAATTGTGCTGATAAGCACACTAATAGTGTGGACGACAACCAGATTGAAAGATATACGCAGAATGAAGTAGATGTCACGGCATGTCAGAGACAAGGAAAATGAAAAGTACAACTCTTGTAAGACATATAAAAAATGAACCATTGCAGATATTTGTATATTTTTTTCATACAAAACGACGCCAACAATGTGCTAATAATTATAATTAAATAAAGACAAATTAAAATATTTGAATTTAATAAACATCAAATGTGTATTTGTAAGCTAAATCTTTATAGTGATTGCGAACAAATATACGTTCAGGTAGGCAGACTAAAGCGATTGCAAAAGAGGGCTGTTTATTAGGCAGCCATTGATATAAGTAGTTGAAAGATATTTTTGTTTATATTTTATGTAATTGTTTTTATATATTTTCAGATATTAAATTAATTCATTTAACGTATTGTAAATTATTTTTAAAATAATCAAATCAGTTCGCTGAGTTTTAGCAAAATATTTTGTTGATAATAACAATTTTTTTGCAAGCACCCTCCTGACTTAAATTTAGCTGACTTTACTAACTTTTTGAGTGTAATCAATATTTAATTATATTAACTTTTATGTAGAAATAAACTAATTATACCATAAAAACATTTGAACATGTGAATTTGGTGTTACTAATGGGCAGCCAGTAATACCAATAGCTGAGAAGTAGCAAAAGTTAGCAAAAATTTTAACAAAATATTTGTACACTCAAAATAGCAAACAAAAACTGTAATATTAACAAAATGTTTACTATATTTACCTCAAATTTAGTAGAATTCAAATTAAAGTTAGTTTGCTAAAATCAACAGACATTTTTACTAAAAACTTGTAGATTGCTAATTTCACAAGAACTGACTTTTATTCACATTAAAAAAAAACTTTAAAAATTTCACATTTACTAATATGTAGTAAATGTTTTTGCTGATGTTAGCAGATTATTTTGTTACTTTCAATTAACTAAAATTTCGCTCAAATATAACTAAATATTTGTAAATTAAATTTTTGCTATTTTTAAATTAGCAAAATTTAGTAAAAAAAATTGCTAAGGTCGTCTATAAATAAGGTCATTCCATATGTTCCGTAAGACCAACAACCTCTTACCGATGTTTTGCTGGGAAGTGGAAAAAAAATAACGAACTGAATGAGCTGCACGAAAAAACCCTCCAATATGTCATTGAGAAAAAAAAATATAATTTTATACTTTTTTTAACATATTTTTAAACAAAAATTCTGAATTCCCACTTTATTAAAAAAAAAAGTTTTATATTACCAACATTATGATCCCATAACCACCCACTCACCTCCACTTGTTTAAATACAACAAAAAAAAAAAAAAGAAACACCGTCAAACATTTATTCATTCATTTTCATTTAAGTAAACGGTTTCAATTTGATTTTTCTTTTTGCAATTTTTCTCTTCAAAGTATGTGTGTATGTTTTTTTACAGTTCAATTTAAAACGAGATGTGTGTGTGTGTGTGTATTGATGTGTTAACAATAACATCGACAGTAAACATTTTAAAGCTTTATTAACATTGTGCAACTAACAAAAATGTAGGCTAGGTCAGGTCATAGTTCACGTGTTAAACAAAAACACAAACACATCAGCAAACCATGGCAATAACAGAAACAAAAAATAATATCCGAAAAATAACCAAAAGAATAAATTAAAAAAAATATTTGTGGTTTAAATAGAGGCACTTACATTAACTTAAAATGCAGAGGTTCTCAAATTTTAATTTAGATAAATCCAACATTGAGATAAATTCAACGGCCATTATCAAAATTTTCGGTTTTGTAATTATGTCCGAGACTCTGTTGGCCATATCCCTCAAACCGGATTTTGTGACAATGGCCGAACAAGTTTAGATAATAATCCCCATAAGAAATAAGACATAAAGTCTACACAGAAAATACTAAAACCGAGTTTCAATTAAAATATTTGTTAATTCAATTAAAAGTCTAACTGAATTCGGCCCTCTTAAGGTAATTGTAGTATGAATTAAAATAATTTGTAACTATTTAATTGATTTTATGTTCAATAAGGATTTTAAATTATTATTATTTATTATTTATATCAAAAAATTTGTTTAATTGTCCAGAACTCAGAACAATCAAATGATATTCAAATTATTTTTTACTAATTGATGAGGGCTACAAAACAACTTCGCAATACTATCACTTTTTTTTGACGATGGTATGCTCATAGCAATTAGGAATGTTAAAATGCCTATAAAAATCTATTATTCTCTTTTTGTTCAGATCCTATTATGTAGCGAAATAATGAGCTAGTCCTTTGAATATTTTGCATACATCATCTGACAGCCTTCCTAAAGATAACTTTCATAAAAATAAGCAGTAAATTAATGCATGTAAATTAAAAATAAATAATTTTTTATAAAATAAAAATTATTATTTTAGAAATGTTGAGGTTAAGAAGAAGAATAAACGTTTTTCTCTAAAAATTATAAACACTATTAATTTTTAAATCAGACTAGACTAGTTTCTGCCTTTTTTATGGACAGGCTCATCAGTGATTTTCCATTTTAAATTGTATAATTATTTGTGTCTTATAATTGTCAGATTGTCTCTATATGACAAATTTTTCAACAACCCGCGGCTGTAAGAATCAAACCTGCGCTCATCTTACATTACAAACTTAACAATACCAATTCATGACCGTTTAGCGATCACACCCAAGTATGGCCTCGAATCTAATGCAGCTAAATTGCAGTTTTCTTTCCTATTAGATTTTTCTGTTATTGTATATTATACTCAGAAGTGACAACACTAACAACACAAATATTCTATTTTTAGATTTTTGTTTATTTTTCTAATATCCTCCGTCCCTGTTTTATTTTTAAAGATATTTTACCATCTTTTGAAAAATTTAATTGGGACTTTAAAAATATTTTCGCCATCACAATTTAATAATCGCATAGTTAATGCAATTTTTCACTTGGCCGCTTTTAACCAACATCAATATTAAATTCCAATACTCTTTAATGAAATTTTTGTCAGTTCATCTTGTTTTTCTTCACAACTTTTTTATATTTTGGTTGTAACGCAACTTGTTTCTTGTTTCAGCAACAATATCTTTGGTAACTACACAGAAAAAAATACTTCCCTACTATAATCAATTAAATCGGATTGTTGAAAACTTTTAAAGCTGCCAATTAAAAATTTATTGAATCAATTAAATATTTGCTCAAATTCGGAACTTGTTTGTCTCTTTTTATAAATCGCAAACATCAGCACATTGTTGTTGTGTTTTGTAATATTTATGTAGTTGTTTTTTTATAAATGTTTATGTTTAATTTTATTAGAGATAAATATTTTAAATTCATTTCAATTAGATTAGATATTAGTTCTTATTAGGTTTATTACTTTATTAAGTAAAATAATTTAGTTTAAGTTGTTTAATTCTGAATATTTATTTACTCTAAAACATTATCATAAAATTGATAATATAATTTTTAAAGTTTAATTTCGTTTAAATTTTTTTTTATACCGAAACAAAATGCAAAAAAAATAAATTAAAAATTTTTTTAAAAAAAAAAAAAAACCCCGATTTCAACAAAAGGGATAATTTCTGCAAAGAAAAAATCAATAAAAACGCTACGCTTCAATAGAAAGAATAAACTAATTTCTGTGTGAATTTGTTCATATAAGTTTAAACAAATCGGCTAACTAAATGAGAATTTCATGCCAGTTTAAATTCAATGTTATATTCAAATGTTATAAATTCAATGTAAAAAAAAAAACATTAAGTATTGCAACAACACTCTATCCAACTGTTTTTTGCTTTTTGAGAAGGTATACAATATTGATCACTTTTGAATCAAATGAGTTATTATTTAATTGAAAAATAATTCAATTAAATTTAATTAGCAATTTTCGTTGTTGGCGCAATTTCAGCAACTAAAGTTATTGAATCGGTGGTTTTGGTGATTGAAATGGGTTTTTATTTTTTTGTGTGTAGGCAACTAACTCAACTAACTGTATTCATATATACTGACAGACTGGCTGACTTACATATAATGCTTAATACAGTGGAACTCGGTTATAACGAACACCAGTTATAATGAAATTTTCTTATAATGAACGATTTTCGTGGTCCCAAATCATTTACTAATATATTTCATGCAAAATAATACGGATTTAACAAACATCGTTTATAACGAACTAATTTTTTTCGTCCTTTTACCAGTTTTCATTAACATTTTTCCTCTTCTAACGAACACATAAAAAACTCAAAAAAGTTTAGCTTTTTAATTACAAATTTAATGAAAGAATTAAAAACAATATGAAAAGCAATTTTTTTTATTTTTAATTTATAGTGAGCTTTCAACCTCCTTCTATAAACAAAATTCAAGCAAATCAAACATATTAGCTAGGTTAATACTAGTATTTCGATCTGGCTAAAGATCTCATCAGAATCTGAGGTTTTAGAAAAGCTAGAGCCTCCATAATAGGCAGAACTTTAACAAAAAACCTATTAATCATCAATTTTGCTCCATTCTTGTCTTCTTAGTAATCAAGCACGTGGTTAGTTCTTTTCCTTACAAGCATCATGGCGTTACTAAACTTTGAAGACCAAAAATGTTCTATTTATATAAAAAAATTTTAGTGTGTACTCTGGCTCAAGTAATATTTTTTAAAATTATATTAGTTTTTTGTTTTTATATACATCGATATTATTTTTATGTTATTTTCAATTTATAACGAGCTTTCAACCTCCGTATATTTACAAAAATAAAGCAAATCAAACATATTAGCTAGGTTGATACTAGTATTTCGATCTGGTTATGATGCTTGTTAGGAAAAGACCTAACCACATTTTTTATTACTAAGAAGAAAGAATGGAGCAAAATTGATAATTAATAGGTTTTTTGTTAAAGTTCTGCCTATTATGGAGGCTCTGATTATTTTTGTAAATATACGGAGGTTGAAAGCTCGTTATAAATTGAAAATAACATAAAAATAATCTCGATGTATATAAAAACAAAAAACTAATATAATTGTAAAAAATTGTAAAATTTTTTTAATTTAAAAAAAAAAAACGAGAAATTTTAATAATTTTATTTGGAAAATGTTAACCTCGCTTATAGCGAACTTCGTTTATAACGGACTAAATCTTCCGGTCTTCTCGAGTTCGTTATAACTGTACTCCACTGTACATTAATTACCACAATATGACCTCATTTATTGTGCATTTTGATAGTACTTTGTATACTAAACTTAGATTGTTAATAATTCTGCTGTAAAATTTAAAATTATTATAATTTTGTAAAATATTTTGTTTGGTGGTAAATTATATGTAAGTAGTATGCAATATGCCGACATTGCACCATGGTATCAAATACAACTTTTTCGGACAAACTTTAAACTCTCCTACATTCTGCTTTAACCCACTGTACACTGCCGTTGCTTTAAAGCAACACCTTTTCTAGGGGTCGATAATTTTGGATAGGAGGGCGATATAATTATGCTGTAAAACTCACGTGGAAATTTGATGATTTTACTACACAAATAATTTTAAAGACTTTAAAACTATTGTTCCAGGGTTGCCATATTAATAATTTTGCCATATTACTATTAATATAATTTTTAAAATTTTTTATAGCACTGTTTTGAAAAATTTTTAATTTATAGAACGAAGGCCGGTGTTAGAAAGATTATATGCGAATTTGGTATGGGCACATTTTTTGATTTTACGTAAACTTTAAAGATCGGATTAAGAAACTTTCAATCTTGTAAAATATTTCATATTCAGAAAACTACTTTATTTTCTGTTTAATGTAAAAAAATATCAATTTTCTTTCAACAAACAAACAAATTTCAAAAGCTGAAAACATCAATATTTTTCAAAAATCGTGCAAATCGAATAGCCGTGGTAAAAGTTTTCATATAAGGATCCATAAAAGTTCAATGTAAGTGTGCCCATGATCATAGACACACATGCTTCCATATACCTCCATTCCTAAGTCGCCATACATGTTTCCATAGATAGTTATGCATTTACGACATTTGGGGTAATATTTGCATGCATTATCATACGTGTTCATTTGTGATCATACATGTACAAACTTGTAGACATTACCTCAAATTTCGTTAATGCAAATCTATGGAGACAAATGGAAGTATGTATGGAGATGTTTCAGGAAGGGACATGCATGTATGTTTATGGATCCATATATGAAAATTTCTAGCCGGTAGATCAAATTGTGTTTTACGGTTTGATTGATATTTGCTTTAACAAAAAAAATATCCCTAATACATGCAGTATATTATATGTGCAGTATATTATATTGAGTTATACATAAGAATAAAAATATTTTGTTACAGATTTTTTTTTTTATGTTTCTTTGTGGAACTTAAAATTATGAAAAAACATAATTTAAATTTTTATTTCTTAATGCAAAAAAATAAAAACGTTAATACTTCATGGAAAATAATTATATTTGCATTAAAAAAAAATCATATTTATTCGTTTTTATTAAGACTATATTTAAGTAATTAATAAGACAATCTCTTGACCTTGTATATTAAAACTCATTTTAGCCTACAGCGCTAAAGTGCCAGTACCAATATTTTCTTGTTCTACCAATATTGCTAGTTAAAATTCTTTAAACGTAGTGTACAGCTTAGACTTTGAAAAGTTTTTTCGGAAAGGATTCCCCAGAGGTTTTCAATGGGTCTTTGTTCTTTACTTATACCTGGCCATTCGAATACCTGTATGTTGCGATCATTAAAAATATTTTTTGTTAAACGAGAGACATGGATCGTTGCGTTGCCTTGTTGGAACGTCCAATTATCTCCATACAGGTCGGCAGCAAAATCTATTATATTGTTCTCTAACAAGCCAGAATATGTATTCGCATTCATTTTAGTAGGGACGAAGAATATTCGGGACTTTCCTAGTGCTCAAAATGCAACCCATACTATGAGATATCCGCCACCGTGGTTTCGCTTGTAGCACATTTGGCGAGAATGTTTTGGATTTCTCCAATATTTGCGGTAGCTACCAGGGCTGTCCAAATTAAACTTTTTCTCATCATATTTCGTATTTGGGGACGAGAAAAACTTTTATTTGGATGTCCCTGATGGCCACCACAAATATTGGAGATATCTAAGGCATTCTCGTCAAATGCGCCACAATCAAAACAACGGTGGCGGATATGGCCTGCATTTTGATCATGAGGAATGTCCTGAATATGCTTCGTACCTACTGAAATGCATGCAAATACATATTATGACTTGTGGGAGAACAATATAGTGACTTTGTTGCCGATCTGTATGGAGATAATTGGACGTTCCAGGCAGAAAAAAGTTTGCTATTTGTCAACTAAAATTTGGTTGCTAGAACTCAAATTCGGTTATTACCAATTTCAGTCGTTTGGTACATTAGTTTGCATTAGTTAGCACTTCGGTTAGTTCAGCTGAATTTATGCTCCAACTCACAACATATTCAGAAATCTAATGTAAATATTGTTGTACTAACTGAATTTATAAGTTGTTACTATTGAAATACACTTTTCAATTCGGTTGGTACTTTATCTCACTGTGTGCAGCAATGCAACGCTCCGATCCATGTCGGTCGCAAAAAACATTTTTTATGAGCTCAACATACTGGTATTAGAATGGCCAGGTACAAGTGCAGAGCTAATACCCAATGAAGACCTCCGGTAGATCCTTCCGCCAAGGTCTGTTCAAAATCAAAGCTACACACTAAGCTTAAAGAATTTGAACTAGAAATATTGATAGAATGGGAAAATATTGATACTGGAACTTGGAGAAACTTGGTGCGTAGGCTACAATAAGTTTTAATAGACAAGGTCAACACATAATCTTATGTATTACCTATTGATAGTGTTAATCAAAACGAATAGATCTAAGTTTCTGTTATGGACATATAATTATTTTCTATGGAGGTTTTTATTTTTTTCTGCATTAAAAACAAAAATGAAAATGTATTTTGTTCATAATTTTAAAGTTCACATAAAAACATCAGAAAATAAAAAAAGAATGTTAACAAAATATTTTTGTTCTTATCTATAAGATAACATAATTAAAAAAAATCTTAACTCGGTAAGTACATACAAAGCGTCAAAGTTTGCACTTAAATTGCGAATACCACCGCTAGAGGGCGCAACTAGTTTATAAAAATTTCAGAAAAAGCTTATTGAGACACCATTACATCTTTCTATCAAATTTCGTCAAAAAATTATCACGGGGTCGATGAGTGGTATAAAATGGGTTAATGATAGTTACAAAATCAAACAAAAAACATAGATTGTGCCCTAAACATTATTTTCACATCATCAGATTTTGCAACTTTTTGGAAAATTTTTTAGAAAATTAATTGTTTCTAGAAATCTTTCTCCTTTCAAATTCCGATTTATTTCAACTTAATAGCGAAACGCTGTAAAAATGGGCCTTAATATTATTTAAAAAAATTCACACACAATATTTAAATTAATAAAACCAAAAAAAATAAAAAATTGAAAGAAAAATTCATTAAAGGGTTAATATTACAAAAAAATGCTTAAATGGAATACGATTTCAATACAAATCCTATTGCATACCAAAAACATATTATTATTTTTTTTTTGTTGACAATTTTGGCCAAGAAAACCATAGTGCATTGCATATATAAAGTGGTAACTACTTGTTGGCTGGTTAGGTTATTATAGTACCTTTATCGGTGTTTTTTTTTTTTTTTTGATTATTTGATATCTTACAACTCATTTGGCGGAAAGGCAGCTATCATGTTAATATTGTTTATGACCATAATAAAAAAAAATATAAAACTAATTTGGCATATAAAACCAATTTCGGTTTGTAAGAGTTAAACAAAAAGGGATATATTAATAACTGCTTAAATTTGTTAAAATTTTTAGTGTAGCGAATTTTTTCATAGAATAATTGACAACAAGTTTACAAGTCTTCATAACTTAACCCTTAAATGCCCTATGTAGAATTATAAAAAATCATACGGCTTTATTTTAAGCTTAATTTAAATTAAACCTTAAACCAGTTCACACTCGGCAATCTTACTTGCGCAATTTTTCTTCAATACTCCTTGGAACTTACTTTTGTGTTCACACAGGAAAAGTTTGTTTCAAGTTTCGTATATCAACCTGCAGTGTTGAAAATTGCGGATGACAAAACAAAACGGAATTGGAGTACGGGCAAGTCTGTACCCCCTTCCATTCTCTTTTCCTCCCTCTTCTTTAAATTCAAGAATTGCGCAAGTAAAATTGCCGTGTGTGAACCGGAACAATTGCGGTTTTTATTAATTTATTTTTCAATAAAAAGTTTGAATTAACTAAACTTTAGTGTTCTAATTTCTCGCAAGTTGTTCGGATAGGGTAAACGTATGGGATCATGTACAATAATTTAAGCTTTATTTACATGATCAAGGTTGGGAGGGGTAATATGTGTCAACATCAACACACATACGGTAGATAAAAGGTGTTACTGGTCCTTTAATTTTTGTGTAACTAGCAATTCAAAATTATGAAATTTCTGGTTATAAAAGCGTAAAAAAAATTATTTTAAAAATCGTGGTACGAAGTTTTTGTTTATTTAGCATTTCACACCATAAAACACACATTTTTATTCAAATCGACGCTGTTAGGAATTTAAGTTTTAAAATATGTTGTCTTACAACATATTTTTTTTATGTTTAATTATTAACTTTAAATAAATAACACTTACAGTGAGGTATTGCAGTCGCTTATAATGTTTTTTGGGTTTATATAATTTTGGAACTTACCTAAAACGAAAATAAAACAAGAAAAATATTTTAGTGTATTTTAAAAATATGGAAAAAGAAGAAAAATTGTGTTATAGATATATATCAAAAGCTTATTTTAACCTTTACTGCATGGCGGTACACAAACTCGTAATAATCCATGATTAAAAATTAGAAATTATTGTCAAAACAACAAAAGCTTTCATAAAATTAAGAAATTATTGTTCATTTAAAATTTTTTTTTTTAGCTATTTTGACATTTTTTTCGTAATTTTATACATGAATTATTATCAGTGTACTCGTATATGTAACAAATAATAAATGCGATATAAGTAATCAAGACATAACTTTTTTATTAAGTACAATAAAGCTACATCTGTATTTTAATACCACACACAGTTTCTGTGACGATGAATTGAAATAACGGTGATTCGAAAAAATGCAACTTTTATAACTTTTAAGCATGGTTGGCAAACACTACCCCTAAAATACCGATAACTATTAAATACCGATTCCAGAAACTATTTTTTACGTTAAACTAACACTAACGGAATAACTTAACATACCGTTAACCTTAAAATACCCTAACGAAATTATTCTAAAATAAAGATAACCTCAGTATATCGTAACGAAATACATAATTTTTTTTTTGTATCAAAAAATCATTACTTTAAAATTTAAAAACAAATTCATAACGGTAAAATTTGTTGCAATAAACATTTGGAAGATATACCACCCAGCACAAAATACCAACTTCTGGTCGCGGTGCATAGTGCCACTCTAGTCTAATCTAATACCACCCGGAAGATATTACGGCAATATCATTCATTTATCACTTTGAGGAACACAGAAGTAGTATTTTGGACATATCTCCTTTTTATCGGTGATATCAAAAAAAAAAAATGTCAAGATATATATTTTTTCTTATTTTAAAAAAAACGTTAAAAAACTAAATGATAAAATATTAAATGCTGCTAATTTTTGGAAAATTTTATCATACAAAATCGCTAAAAGGTAAGCAAAATTGTATTTAATTTATTTAATTATAACCAATACCAATTTAGTAAATGTAAAATTTTAAAACGCTTGTAATTAAAACTCATTATTTTTTTGAAAAATTATTTTTTATTTATAACACAGTATAGACTATAAATTATTAATTCACTTTTTGTAGAGAGCCAACGGACCGAGATCTTCTATTTGGCGTATTTTATGGTTGATACCTCCAATCATACTTTGGACGACATTCATGTCAATTTTTTTTACACTGAATTTATGTTGTTCCTTAAATTTTGCTAAATATTAACAAATTTTTGTGCCAGCAGAGCTGGCGGCGAAAGCAATCAGACCAAAGTTTTTTTTGAGTTACTTTCCTTGTCTTTCAAAAAATATGCCTTTAAACACAATTTGAGCCAACATTTTATTTTTAACTTTTGCTTATGCGCCGGGTGCTTCGCTCTTTAAATAGAATTCTTGGATTCGAGCACTCTGTTATACATTTTTCGATAAAGTGGTACTGAATTTCAGGCAGTGCAACTTATCAGTAAATTTATGGTTATATTCCCAAAATTCTGCAATTAATTAAATTAAAAATTCAATTGGATAAATTGGCTAAAAATACTCTCCGATTGATTTACTTACTCTATCCACTCCACTTCATTCTATTTAAAGTTTTCACTTTATTTTTGATTGGCCATATTATTTTATTTTCAATTAAAAAATTCTTATTTAAGCCATAGATATTTTAGATAATTTTATATACAAAAATAACAAATAGAAGAAAAATTTCATTGTATTGAAATAAAAACTCATTCAAATATACACACATACATATTAATTTGTACACAGACAGAAATTTATTAAACGAATTTCAATTAAATTTTTTAGTAAAATAATCAAATGAAATTTGAAAAAGTGTCTTCAAATTATAATAAAAATACTTTATAATTTTTAATAAAATTTCTGTATAAAATCTATGAAACCATTAATAAAGGAACCCAGGTAGAAATTTCCAACCGTACCAATAATTAAAACTGGCAAACCGCTACCATTTTTGTAAAACCCACAGTACTAAAAATTGCCAAAGTTACAACTAATATTGTACTAGGAAAACACTATTTTTTTTGCAAAGCATGTATTTTGCCAGTACCATCCGCAAATTTTTCCCCAATATTGTTTTTACCAATATTACAACCAATTAAAAACATTTTTTTTTTAATCTTTTATTATATTTCACACATTTAAATATAATGTATAAGACAAAGGCCGAACTATCCCTGCAGAAAATGAACCAGTCACTAGTATGGTCACGTGACTATAATTTGTGTGTATGAAATTGTCCTAGGATGTATCAATTGCTACCTTTGGAGCACCTTGTGACGTAGCGAATAACTTGACGAAGGTTACCTATCACCGTACCGATTGAAATAAATAAGCTACGGAATAATTTAAAAGTAGGCAGTGTTATAGTAGGATAATTTTAGGATTTATGTGAGATGCAACAGGACCAGTGGGAAAAAAATTATCACGTAACTGGTGTAGGTGTAGGTGTACGTATCGTAGAACTGGAGCAGAATTTTTGATGGAAAACTAGTCACTTATTATGCGCAATGTGTGCTGTTACAGGGGTAGTTTGAATGGAATAGCTTTGTAAAGTACCACTGCATTGGTCTAAGGAGTACATGTCGCAGGGTATGCGAAAACTAATTAGCAAATAAACTGTTACTTTTCATTCACCGTGTGTCATATTATATACGAGTTGCTAAATTGTCCGTCCGGAATCAGTCTCTGAACTTCACCGAAACTGTGTGTCATAGCACCTGTTCACAAAACCTTCAAAAAGGCACAACGAAAATCAATTTTAAGATTAAGTTTATTTCAATGTTATGTCCGCTTTGTAGCAGTCAAGGGACTGAATATTTTGGCACTAATTGCCATGTTTTCGTCCACTGTTAACAGGACCACTGTAACAAAGACCAATAACGTATCACAAAATAATCACGTACACAGAAAAAACTAAAAACGGGTTTCAATTAAAAAATTTATTGAATCAATTAATATTTTAATTGATTTTGCACCTATCACGGCAATGATACTATCAATTAAACCTTTTATTAAAATTAAGAAGGAAAAAAAAGTTATAAATAACTTCTACAAAAAAAAAATATGATACTCACAAAAAAAGTGTGTGATCTATACGTTGGTATGTGTGTTTTTTTTGCAATGCTGAGTGTGTTTGTGTGTGTGCTTGTTTTGTTTGTTAACTTTAAATGTATTTGATATTTGATACTGAAAATTTTCTATTTATGCTACAGTGTATGAAAAAATAATATGATAATTGCGTCTAAAATAAAATATGTATTTATATATTTAAAAGTCAATTAAAAAATTAATTGATTCAATTAAATATTTGTTTAGAAACAAATTAAATTCAAATCAAATCTTTAACTAGATATTTAAGGTCGATAATTTTTTCTGTGTATCACAAAATCGTCATTTTGGATCAATCGACCCTTCATTTCCAGCAGCGATTATGTATTATACATACATATTTCTCAATGTTAATTTAATTAACCAAGTAATTAGGAGCATTTCAACTAATAAAGTTTTTTTTTCACATAAATTATTTAAAAGCTTAGTAGAAACAAATAAAATCTTGGCAAAATATTACTAGTTTTCGCATAATTTTTTCGAATAAACTTTATTAGTTGAAATGCTAATAATTTAATTTATAATAATTTAAAAGCACCAAATTTTTTTGATTACCAACGGTAGCAAGATTGGCCACTGTTATCAATCGGGTAACAGGACAACACTATCAAGATTGTTAATACCACGTTTTGCCAACGCATAACCGACCATCGCCGACGCTTTGCCAACACTGTGCCGATTGTATTTTTCTGCTGGGAATTACACTTTTCATAAAATATGCTGAAAACTTCATTAATTTATTGAAAATTTTCAAACGACGAGTTCCAGCTAATTTTCGTTAATTTTAGGCAAAGAATTATCATTATCATGTAAATAGCTCTCAGTGTAGTTAAAGTATAAAATGCAATTGTATAGTGATTGCTTAAATCAAGTTTTCCCATTATGAGTTAAGCTGAGAGATTTGCATGAATGTTAGTGCGAGGCATATGTATATGGATACACCCAAAATAATAAGTTAATAATCAGTATAATAGCAGAGTACAACATTTTTCAACACATGATTTCGGAACTCAATTCTGTTTGCACATGAAAGACAGATCAAGACGGATTTTTAGCACTTTTTCCATATTTTAACACAGTTATATCTCGGTATATGCGGAACAATCCTACCCGAAAATAGTGCATTCGGTGCCTTAAAAATCGTAAAAATGTCTATTTTGCCCAATTTTTCACCTTTTTTGTTCAATAACTGGATTACAAATCCACAAATATGCTTTTTTTTCTTTATAAACTTTATTTTGCATAAAAATTAAAAATTCCGATTTTAATTTTTTTTCCCATTTTTCACCTTTTTTGCTCAAAATTTAGATAATTTTCACTTATAATTGAAAATGTTCTACATTTTGTTTCCATGCAATGATAACATATAAAATTATTATTATTTTCATGCAAAATAAAGTTTATAAAGAACAAAGCAGCATATTTGTGGATTTGTAATCCAGTTATTGAGCAAAAAAGGTGAGAAATGGTGAAAAATAGGCAGTTTTGCGATTTTTAAGGCACCAGGTGCACATTTTTCGGGTAGGATTGTTCCGCATTTTTTTCTCCTATTCAATATCTACAACTTTGCTTCAGACACAAAAGAGTTATTCCGTGCGGTATACCGAGATAACTATAACCGTGTTAAAATATAGAAAAAGTGCTAAAAATCCGCCTTTAGCCAAAAAATTAGTATGGTCATTAAATTATTACTGTAGCCAACTTGACAAAATGAATGATGCAGAAGTTCTTATTTTTGGGACTACTTTCACGTGCAATTCTCATAATTGAGTCCCAAAATCATGTGTTGTACTGTGTAATTAAAAAAAAGCATTTTTGCTATTTCTTTATGGAAATGTTGGTTATGGCTATACTTTAAGTTGAATTCTTTGTATTAATTATTGTATTGGTTGTATTAATTCCACTTATTTTTTGTTTTCTAAATTGTTCTCGTCACAATGCAATTCCTTTTTAAAAATGTACCTTGTTAAGGATCAGCAAAATATAAAAGAAAATACAAAAAACGGCTAAATCCATTGCGTGTATGGCAAAATAAGAAATAAAAAAGCAAAAAAAGAAAAACTACACTTACACTTTTTAAACTAGAAAGTAAAATGTTTTAAGGAAAAAAAAAAAAAAAAACATTTATATCAAAGAATTTCTGAAAAAGGCTCAAATATTTAAAGAGCAATCTGTTTTTAAGCCCAAAAATTAAAAATCAAAAAATTGCAAAGAAAGCTAAAAGCATAATGGTTTTTACATTTTTGTATTGAAAAATATCAGTTGGGGGGGCGTCATTCACCCCCCTTGAAACCACGCTTGTCTGCATATAACATATATTTTGAGATAAAGGTTAGTTCATTAAATTTGCAATATCTCAAGATATTTAAAGTGCATTTTGACGTTTTTTCGATTGCATTGACATGTTTGCACTCAGGGGGACTATTTATTTCATCTGTATTTATTTAAATCCAGAATTTTGTTCAGGCAAATTAAAAATTAGTAGTATTTCTTCTACTAATCGTTTTTTTTTTTGAGTGTAAATTCTACTATTATTTGTTATTACTATTATTTTTATGAAATAATTTTTGTTGTTACATCTAGTACTATTGTTGTTGATGTTGTTATTATTCAATTTTTCAAATTGTTGTTTACTATTATTATTATTTGTAGTGTTTGGATACAAGTAAGGTAATGTTCGCTAATGTGGCCCAACATCTGGTTTTTGGGCTATATTTCAGAATTGACAAGGGGAGTCTTCCGATGTGTTCTCTACCATCTTAATGAAATTATGATAGTTATATGATAAGGAGAAACAATAACGAATACGTAATTTTGCTTAGCAGCCCAATCTCAAGTTTAAGGGTTAAAAAGTGGGGCCGCAGTTAATATATTTTTGTATGGAAACATGTCTGAAACTAATTAAATTCAGATTTATTTGAACGCAGCTTTTATGTTCTCGAAAAAACAAAAAATGTTGATATCAATATTGCCTATGTAGTATGTTACGGTTGCCATTTCTTTAAAATATTAAAAATATAGGTTAAAAAGTTCTACGGAAAAGTCGCAACAATTACGAATGTAGGAGAAAGCTGAGACACCCTATATGTCAAATCCAAATACATTAGCTTCTATCAGGCGCGAATCCAGGGAAAGGTTTTGGGGGAACTTAGAGTACTTTTAATTAATTTTTTACTCTTCTTTACATTTTTGTATTGAAAAATATCATTTTGGGGGAGGAAATTTCCCATTTTTCCCCTCCCCCTAGAACCGTGCTTGGCTTATAGGCTAGCTTTTTGTGCATCTTTTGCCATATATTATTTTCTTGTGGCAACGAATATAGAAATACTATATAACTATTTTCAAAACAACAGAAAAGGTTCACTTTAGCGAACATGTACGATAAAGTGGACATAAGCCAGTACGCTACCAACTAACCTACCGGGGCGCACTCAGTTCTTTTTTCTAAACCAAAGTGAAGAAAATTGACAAGTTTTGAGTTAAAATCCATATAAAAAATTTAACCGAATAATCGACCTATTTTAACTGATTATTCAAAAGCATATACAATTTTTAGCAAATTAAGTATAATTTAATTTAAAAAATTTGTATATCAATTAAATTTTATTTAAATTTTTTTTATTGAAACATTTTATGTATTGTTTAAATCTTCTTGCGGGGTTAGCATATGTAAAAATTTTGCGGTAAACAAACAATATTTTTTTTTAGTATGAAACACGTTAAAAAAATTTCCAACATAGCTTAAACCCACAAACCAGATTTGGAAAAAAATAAGAAAACATAGCAAACTTTATGCAAATTTTAATTGAATTTTCTAATTTATTATATCATTTTATGGAATCCATTATTTTTATTAAAGTTGTAAATAAAATTCCTACCGTTTGCAGAAATCCGACTTAGAAAATTTTTCAAAACTTTTTGGTTATTCATCTATTATAGTTTCGAAAAATTACACTTTAAATTGCATTTTTTTTCTTGCGACGACGCAATAAAACCAAGAAAAACTTGTGCTTTCACAACGAAACTTCTTTAAAATAGATAGAGGAAATTAAACTAAATGACAGTTGACAAATTTGACATATTCATGTAACTACATGAAAAAACAAAATCTCCACTTTAGCGAACATGCCACATTAGCGAACATTCCCTTACTTAAATAGATATTACTACTAGATTTAGTTTTCTGCATTCACATACAAATTTTATAAGAAATATGTTGTAGTAGTATATGAATATAAAAGTATTATTTTTATTGTTGTGTGTATGTTTGAATGTTTCTAATATATTTTATTAGTATTTAGTGTGTACCCGAGTAAAAAACAAAATATACACGGCGTTACAAAAACTATAATTACACATTAATTTCACTAAATTTCGTAAATTAAAAGAAAATAGAAGAATTTCACTGGCATAAATGTAAAACCAATGGAAAATTAATAATATTCAACAAAAAATAATAATAATTATTTTTTATATTTTTTATTTAAAAAGGAATAACAATTTCAATTAGTGTTTCATAACTATAAATACACTTAACATTACACTTAATAATGTTTTCAAAAAGTTAAAAAAAAAAAATAATGTATATACATTATATATGATTATATAAGCATATCCAATCATGTATACAAAAAATACATTTCGAATTTGATATATGATAGATAATAATGGTTGCTAACTTTGATTACATTTTTTATAAAATTTGATATAACGCAGTACATGTTTGATATAATTTTTATTAAAATAAAAATAAATAAAAATTATATCAAGACAAAGTACGGTCTAGTTTACTTCCCTTTTACATATTGTTTTAAACTAAAACAAAACAAGTGTAAAAATACAAAGGAGAATAAAAACAAAAAACGTGTATTGTATATTTACCAAAGGTAGAGCTTGCACATAAGTAACAAGTTTTCAATTTATTGTCGATCAATGGTGATAATATTTAACTTCGAACACATATATTAGTTCTCATTAAGTGGGATAACTAGTTTATATGAATGTTTGATGTATGCATGTAATTGTCACTTCTTTCAAAACGTGTTCTGATGATGGGAACCTAGAATCACATCTATCAACACATTACTGAAAGTGCAAACAAAACTCTATAGATTATTTGTTAGGACAATATCCTAATAAAGAAATATAGAGTATGCCCTCGAACTTGAATAATTTTCATTTTCAACGCAATACATAATTATATATAACAAAAAATCAAAAACGTCTTCTGTCATTTTGGACATAATTATATATAATCCAAAACAGTAAAAATTTTCTAAGTTTCTATGTACCTATGTATATATAATTTAAAAATCGTAAAATATTTTACGAATATAGTTTTTAATGCTGCGAAATCGATTTCCATTACAAACCCATTTTAATATTGATAATTTTTTTTTTTAAATTTAAAATTTGATGTTCTAATAAATTATAAATAAAATTGAAATTACTTACAGATATAAAGCTTACATTTTGTGTTTTAAACTTAAAGTGTTTGACACATTTATCTTTATTATTTAAAATCGATAAAACAAAAGTGTCACATATAAATAGTTCGTTAAAAAATTATAAAACAGACGATTAAACAATTGAACTAAATTGTCAAAGATCGATTGAAGTAAAAGAGCGACCTAGTGCATTCAGATCAATCGAACTAGAAAGAGCTCTCACTCAAACGATAGTTTTTTTTACTAAATTGTATCTAATTAAATATAATAAGATTTAAATTGATACTATATAATAGAACCATTTTTCGTATCAAATTATATCCTTTTATATGTGCGCAAAATATCTCATCAAGGTTATATAAACTTTTTTACCCGGGTACGTATACATTTTTCTATATAATTCATATGGAAGTCAAAGTAAATACGATTATGGTATGCGGATTTATAAAATAAAATGTTTTTTAAATAACAACACTTGATATTTTGATTTAATTTTATTAAAGAAATTTTGCAAATATAAAAATAAATCCTTTTATTAAATTTAAGTTTTATAATACCCATACAGAAGTTTTCAGAACTCGTTTTTTAACATGTCATGCAGAGTTAATTGAATTAAAATAATATGTTTATAGGGCTGCCTGTGGAAAACATTGAATTTAATTGTACTAAAATGTAACACGATATTGTTGCAATTCAAATGTAGTGTGTTAGCCAGGGTTTTTAACCCGGGCAATCCCGGGAAGAAATTCCAGGGAGTGTTTCTAATTTTTCAATTCCCGGAAATTTTGTCGGAATTCCCGGGAATTATTACAACCATGTTTGCTTAACTAAAAATGAGTAAACAGCTACAAAATCATATATTTCTAAAAATGTTAAAATTCTTTAACT
This sequence comes from Delia radicum, assembly GCA_021234595.1. NCBI lineage: Eukaryota > Metazoa > Arthropoda > Insecta > Diptera > Anthomyiidae > Delia > Delia radicum. The sequence continues at coordinate 78,163,253 of CM037854.1, read as the reverse complement.
TTTTTTGTCTAATTTCGTTTAATTTAAATGCCCAGCAAAATTTTTTAGAACAGATTACCTTTGAACCTGTTCTAGAACAACTTCTTTCACAACCGGTTACATGGAACCTGTTCTAGAACAGGTTCCTGGGAGTCAGAATGTAAAGTTTTACTGTCCCACAACCATTCTAGAACCGGTTCTAGTTAGGAGGTAGAGAACGTATTGCAAATAGGACAAAATCCATATAAAAAGAATCGGTTGTAGAACAAAAATTAGCACCTGTTATAATACACTACAAGTTGTTCTGCAACCTGTGATTTGGATTATACTATATTACTGGGTAATACAGTTAAACACTAAAAATGCATCGAAAATGCGACTTATGAATTGTGACAGATTTTAGGCCGTTGGTCACGAATGTGAACACTAAATTTTAATATTAGCTCCACTTTTCGAAGTATTTGCGAATTTAACTTTTACCAAAGATCTAGGCTTTTCTTTAAAATTTCTTATTAATTCATATACTTGAATAAACTACGAATAACCATATCATTAATTGCGAATGGATGAAAAATTTAGGATATTTTTGCAATTAAAGCGAAAACTTCACTTATTTTTCTTTTTTGTGAATATTATATAATCCGTTAAACGAATTTGCAAAATTTTAGCACATGATGTTAATATCAATTCCTTTTAATTAATTTAAGCGAAAGAACCATAGACTTCAAATCAAATTTTTTCCGAAAATTCTATCTGAAGTTCAAAATTTTTGGCATTTTTAAAATTAAGTTCGTACACTCAGAAAATTCTTCCCGTTACTTCAAGTCAGTCATTCTTGTAATAAACCGTAATAGTCATTTTAACTGTGATTGTAGTCATTTTACTATGGAGAAATGTAAAATAACTATTTTTTACAGTCATTCAAAAAATAACTAACCTTAAATACCGTATTTTAGTAACAGTTGTTTTGCGTAGTCTTTTGGCAACTTCGCCAAAAGATGCAAAAGTAATGAAATGCGTGTAAAAGTAAGTCTTAAATATTTATATTGATTGCTATATTTATTTTTTTGATTTCAGAAAACTAAAAGAAAAAATAAAAATCTCAAAACTATTATTTATATTAAAAACCTTTTCAAAAGATTTATGAACAATGTTAACATTCAAACCGGCCTAAGCTTTTTGCAATAAATTTATTCCCCTTGTTCTGCACAACAACTTAACAATAGGTTCTTCTACCAAAAATGAAGCATATTTTAGGCGATATGGGCCAAAATAGTATTAGAACAAATTTCAAAAACTAATCCATAAAAATGAGTAAGTTTAGGCATAATTTATTCGTCTTCCCTAGATATAACCACAGTCCAAAAATTACAATTTTTGTGCTTTTACTTAAGAGGATATTGCGATTTTCGTTTTTTCGAGAAATGCGAAATTAAACGCAAACACACCTAAACTGTAACATATACTGATTTCACTTAAAGGGCTTTGCTAATACTACCTAATATAATCTTTCAAACCAAATTTCATAAAAATTTGTCCATACGTTTACAAGTTATGGCGATGTCTTTACAGGTATCCTTTTAGAATCCTGTCTTTGGACTAACATTAAAGATATCTTTTAATGTTTAAGCTTCAATATTACTTTGTGCTTAGTATCAATGGTTTCTAGTCAATATAAATATGTTTTCAAAATTTTTGAAATTGTGTTCATTTCAAACTTAGTTCTTTAAATTTTAAAAAAATTTAACTTTAACGCTTTCTCGCTTCCAAACCGTGCTTACATTCTTATTATAAAACACTCATTTGGCGCACTTAAGGAAAATTTAAAATACACAGCCAGGAGTCGGGCTTGCCGGTTAGACGGTTAAAGCTACTACGCAGAGTATATATAGTATTATTAATATTTTATAGCTTCTCGGAATCGACTTAAGGACCACAGACATTTCCCCCCTCAGCAAAATAGAAAAATTAAAAGAAAAGCAGGGGAATATATAATTGAAATTAAATTAGAAAGTTATCAATTGGCAACACGTAAATTTCTTTTCTATTTCTTTTTTATATTTTATGTTCGAGTCCTTTTGATCGAATTTTTATTACCATGGAACCAGAAATATGTCCTAAAAATCGATTTCATGCCCATAAAAAATGCCATAAAAATCGAAAAATACACTTAGAATACAATGTAGGTAAAGACCACTGCAAATGTAGTTAAAAACAAATGTGATTTCACTTAAAGAAAGTACGACTAACATTTCAGTAAATTCAACTAACATTGTCATTTGGTTTTTAATGTTCAAAAAATTACTAAAAATTGCAGTAAAAGTTAACCACATGGTAGTAAAAAATAAACAACTGTAACAAATTAATGTAAAATCATAAAACAGTGATTTGATGTGGTTTGTTTTTTTTTTTTAAATGAACTACAAGGTTAGTAAAAAATGTAAATTTTTCTACAAATGACTGACATTTACATTAAAAACAAATAAACTGTATTACAACCCAAACAACTGCATACTTTTAAAGCAGAAGTTCCCTGAGTGTATGCTCTTAAAACACGAATTTCTTTAAAAATCCGTATTTTGAAGCTTATTTTGGACTAACTTTTGCGAAATCTATTTCAATTGCTAACAAAAGAGTAGATAAAAGTTTAATTATACCTAAATCTTTAGTCTTAAAACTGAAAATTCAAATTTGCAAAAATGGTTTTAGTTTTCAAAATTAGTGTTACATCATTAACAACATTAGATTTTCGAAACGAAAAATATGATAAAAATGGTTTTTGCTCAAAAAAGTACCAAATATTGTAAAAATTTTTTTTTTTCATAAAATTATGTTCTTATCATCAAAATATGCAAAAATACGCAGTTAAGAGCAAAATATGCTCTAATAAATCGATGCCAGAATTCATCAATTGTTCTGAAACGGATAAATATTTCATCCATTTTCCAACTGGATGCACAGGAAAAAACATGACATAGCATATTTCTGGTTAAAATGTCGAATTTTCGATCTCGATCCCCTTCAATGTTAAAAAAAAACTTGGTGTGGATGGTAAGTAAATAAGTAAGTTTATATGGTTAGTAAATAAGTGTGACATAGTCCAAATTGTATGTGTGTTGGTAGCTGTTACGGTTGTGGAAATATATGTAGCATTTAAAAATTTGGAAAAAAAAAATTAAAAATGTAACGAAAGTAGTCGTATAAAATCGTTTATATCTTCTTAACGGTTAAAACTACTGTTATATGAAAAATATTTAAAAACTTCACAAAAGTAGTCGTACATAAACGTCCATATATTCGAAAAAATTCGCAAATTTAACAAAAGTAATCGAATAAAATCTTTTATATATTTTTAAGAAATTTGACCTAAATTCTAAGAATTCGGAAATGATTTGGTTTCAAAAAAAAAGAAATATTAACTCAAATAACATATACAGTTTTTTTTTTAACAAATGTTTTTTTTATAGTATTATTTATTAATTAGTAATTCTCAAAGGTATATGCTTTCAAAATATAAGTTCGGTAGTCTGGCATATCCATTGTGTCCGTTAAATTTTTCCATAAAATATGTTTTCTTCTTCATCTTTCAGTAAAAATCTAACTAAAATATTTTTTAGTAATTAATTGTAATAAAATTAATTACGATTGTCCTTATATGATTATTACAAACAGTTTAACACAGAAACAATTAATATGCTTAATTTTAAGAAGTTAAAATTTTTGAACTAGACTTAAGTGAATTGCGTATTTAGTTTTTTCGAATAAATTTAAATTTCTTACTCATATATTAATTTTCATTTAGTGAGAAAACTAGTTTATATGAATGTTTGATGTTTTGCATGGGATTGTCACTTCTTTCAAAACGTGTTCTGATGATGGGAACCCAGAAAATTCCCGAAATAGATCTAACAGCACATTACTGAAAGTGGACAATTAATAAATTTGAAAACAAAAACTCTACAGACTATTTGTTAGGACAATATTCTAATAATTAAATAAAGAGTATAGTCTCGAACTTGAAATTGGAAGATGACAAAGCCAATTGTGACAATATTTTGTTGTTGTTTTTGTTTTTTCTTTGATATTTTAAATTTTGAATCTCGCTCCTAGACGAGGACAAGAAATTCTCATTGAGTTTGTGATTTAACATAACAAATATCTCTAGAAATTATAATAACAAAGTCCCCTGAAGATTTCCTTGGGCAGGAATGAAATCCGGATAGGGACACGCCTACATCAGATTGTTTTTCACAATTTGTTAAATAAGTTTTGGGACTTTAGCACATTTAATTACTATAAATTGAATAATTTTCATTTTCAATCTTATTTATTTTAAGGAAAATTTTAGAAACTAAATTTAAGGCGTAAACTTAATTTTACCTGATACTTTTTTTTTTTAAAGTGTGGCAATAGGAAAACACTTTTACCAACGTAGCCATTTTGGTCTCAGCCAATTCTTTGCCATTAATATTTGTTATGTGAAAAGTCCTGCATTAACCAGTCACGAGATAGGTCACTTAAGTAAAATTAAATTCTCATTTCCTGTAATTAAATTTCATACTAATTAAATTTGCTGAAAATGTTCTATATTTCATTATAGTTGACTCATAGGTTCGTAACAAACATTAAGAGGTCATTGAATAAAAGTGACTTAGGACAAAATAATGCAGAAGAAATGATTTAATTTATCTATTGCCAATGCTAGGAAAAATAAATTTTTAACTAAGCAAACATGTAGTAAATCGTAAAAAGATACAATTTATAATAATAACTTCTATTCAAAAATTGTTCATTTGCAATCTCTTGATATATTTTTTATAAAACACATGTAAACTATTCATAAATATTGTTGGAAATACATAGAAAAACTTAATCAGAAGCAGCAGCAACAACAAAAATTTTAACACTTATGTATATTGCAATATATTACACACACGCACGCACGTATGTACGCATTACAATAACACCAAAACATACACATACCTATAAAATGTTCACATGCAACAAACATGAACATACACGAACATTCTTACGTACGTACCTAGTACATGTGTAACAATTTTAGTTTAACAAACGTATGTATGTATGTAATGGTAGGTACTTTAATTTTAGAAAATCTAGTTATTTTACCAAGTACCATGTGTAGTTGTTGTTCAAGAGTGCTAAAAACAAGTTGTTTTAATTATTGTTAAAAGTTCCATCCACACAGAACTCGGTTAAGGGCATATTTACAAAGAATTGTTTTTTGTTACACATGTATACAATCAACATCAAAAACTGCAAGCAAACAAATAGCTTTAGCAGCAAAAATACTAAACTTTTTGCAACAAGAAATTAAAGGCAAAGTGAAAATTTTGGGTGTCATAGAAAATTGTGCTTCTTAATTATCAGGGCAGCGACCTATATGCAAGATGCATGTTTGTAGTCAGTAGATCAAAGTCAAATTTAACCAAATACTTTTCCGAATCAAAGAATTTGCAACAAAATGGCAATTACTCGTTTTCGCATATTTTGTTATAAATGCATATTTTTTGCATAGTTTGCCTTTAAGTGCATATTTTTGATTAACAAGGGAGGTATCCCCGAACCCGAACTCGCAGATTTTAATGAACTTTGAATATGTTCCCTATGGCAATTGACCTAAAAGTGACTGGTTAAAGAAGGACTTATCACAGGACTGGTATAATTTAATACTGAAGTGGGTTAAGCAGTGTCAATTGTCCTAAAATTACCAATACTGTGACTGGTAGAGGAAGGACCACTTAACCAGAATGCTTATTAACAAGAAAAAGCCAGTTGGCCAAAATTTTACCCATTGGAAGCTGTTTAGTTTTCGTTTATTTTTATGCCCATCTCTATGCCCATTTTTGGTTAGTGCTGTGGCATGCCACTATGTGGTTTAAAGCAGGACAAATGACCCCCTCCTATGACAAGCTATGTTAAAGTTGTCAGTTGTTTATATAGGGTAGGGTTTAGCAGAGGACCGGTCTCTGGCACGAAGGGACCGATCGTGTGGCACACGCAGGACCGGTCCCATTCCCATAGGGTTGTAAAGGAGCAAAAAAGAGGCATGTATTTTTTTAGCTGACCAATCTCACGCTTAAGGGTTAAAAAGTAGGGTTAAAAATTAATTTGCTTATAAAAACTTGTCTTTAATTTACGAAACCTAGATTTATTTGTAAGCACGGTTAAAGTACTCAAGAAACCAAAACCCATATTGCATATATAGCTGATCCAGAGTTGCCACATTATTGAGTTATTTGAAATATAGGGGAAAATTGCTCTTCGGGAAAAGTCGAATAAAAACCAAACGGTTTCGAATAACGGTAAAAACTCACACACCCCCTCGATTAAGATAAAAAGACATTGCTATGCATTATTCTTAGCTTAATACAACTAAAATTCGTTAATGAAACGCCAGATTTAATGTTACTCGAACATACATTTTTTTGTATAACAAAAATAATTGAAATAGTTTGTACTCACATGGGCCTTCAAAAAACCAAATATGTCTATGTTACATTAAAAAGAACAAAATAAATAAAAAAAAAGTAAAATAGGGTAATTTCTGACCCCACTTATTAACGCCTAAACATGAGATTGGGTAGCTACAAAAAAAAAAACCAAAGGACGCTTAACTTTTTATACTCTACATCATATCCGTAGTCCATTAAGATCTGCAGGTCCGGGTCGGGATACCTCTCTTGTAAGTCATTAAATACGATTTAAAAACAAAAATCGTCAAATATTAAGTGCATATTTTAGGATTTTTAGTGCATATTGCTAATATTTAGTGCATATTTTTTTGGTTTTTAGTGCACATCTACTTAGTCATTAAATACACTCAGTGAACTTGCTGTTGCTTTAAAAATATGTAGTTGTTTAGGTTGTAATACAGTTTTCTTTATTTTTAATATAAATGTCCGTCATTTGTAGAACAAATTAAATTTTTTACTAACTTTTCAGTTCATTTAGGGTTGCCATATTTGAAAAGTGAAAAAAAAAGTACATTGATGAAAAAAAACAGTACTTTTCAAAAAAAACAGTACATTTTTGTATTTATTGTTAACATAACTTTTACTTCAATACATCACATATTTACTTAAAAAAAGTTGATACACCGAACCAAATAGCGTAGGTAAAATCAACAAAAAAAATTTTGTAGATCTTTAACGAAATTTTGTCATTTTTTTTTTAAGATTTAACAAATTTTATTCAAATCAACAAAATTTCGTCAAGTTTACATCCTCGAAAGAAGTAAAATTGACTAAATTTCATCAAATTGACTAAATTTCGTCAAATTGGCTAAAATTATTAGTTTGGACGCCATTACTTTTTGCATTGGGCAGTGTCATGAAAAAAATTGTGTTTACAAAACATCCATTGCTTAAAAAGTAAACAAACCAAACTTATATATGGGGCTATTTCAACCTGCTGAAACCGACATACTATGGCTCTTATTTCGTTAAGTTTTTGAATTGAAAAAAAACGTTGTACAGGGTTCGGATGACTATACTTGAAGGATATGACGTGCAAAGTTTTACATTGAAAAGGTCTTCACCTTAAGAATTGGTGGTCATCTAAAATTCAAAAATTAAAAAAACGACTTGAAACTTGCAAGAGTTTTTTCATTCATTCCGTTTTCTCTGTAATAGTTTATAGCTTTCAGATCCAAACCAATACAAAATATAGTCACTAGACTTGGAGGATATATCCACAAAAAAAAATTTTTTACAAGTGAAACCAAAATTTTCCGAATTTTGAACTTTTTGAAGATTTTAAATAGGGTTTTTGCGCCGTTTAATAAAAATGAGTTTTAAAGCGCAGAATTATAAGACGGCGTAATTCTATAAAGTTAGAGGTATATCAAGTTGGTGTCAGCGCACCAATAACGTATCACGGACATCACAAACTTAAAAGAAATTAGCGTAAATTTTTTGAAAATGTATCTTTTTTGCGTCTGACAATCTGAGTTGTCTTTTTAGTTGGCTAGTGTATTGCGTGATGTGAGTAACTTCGTAAAGTACACCTCCGAGGCGAAAACGCACTTTAAAATTTTCACACGCAAAAATTTTTTGAAATTTTTGCAAAAAAAACAATTTTTTTTAAGCTTTTTTTATATCAACACATGGCATGGGAATATGTTTAGGTATCTAAATAGATTCTTCGCGACGGACTATACTGATAACGTGCAAAAATAAATATTTTTTTTTCAATCCTGGCGCGTGCAGCGGCAGTTTTTTTCCAAACACATTTCGCTTTGTGACAACTAAAGCGCTGCATCAATTTCGCTCAAAAGTACATCGAATGGAAGAATTTACTGAGCTTGATACTAAAATCGAAAACGCACCAAAAAATTTTAGGGATTTAAAATTTTATGGAGGAAACAAAATGTTTCTAGCCTTAAAAAGCATCCTTGTATGAAATATTTGATTTTGAAAATTTAAAAGAATTATTTTTGAATTCGGGTTAATAAGTAACCCAGAATCCCAACAAGTATTTTATAATCGGTCTAATATTAATATTTGCAAAAAAAACTCGTTTTTTTTTTTGAACCCCTAGAAAGTGAGACTAATTTTAAACAATATTCACGAGGGCCACCTTAACAAATTTCAACAAAACAATTAAAACATACTACCGCGAAAACCGCCAAATTACCGCCGATGCAATGACATCTTAAAGAACTTGCTTTATCATAAAAACTCTATGAGCATAGTAGCCTTTGCTGAATGCTTCTAAGAATAAATATTTGAGTTTCAATTCAGTTTATTTTATTATGTGCGTGAACAGTCGTGAATAAAAATTAGTAAAATGGTTTCAGATTATACATTAAAAAACGTGAAATTCGTAAAAACTGAGAAGTGAAAACAATTAACCAATAAAAGACGCGAATATGGCCAATCTGAAAAAATAAAAATCAAAAAAAAAAAAAAAAACAAACAAACAAATCGCAAATTGGTGTAAGAAAGTCAGTTAGGTATCCGGTTCTAAATAACAATAATAATAATAATAAAACAATGCCATCAAAACAAAAAAATTGCGGATTAAAAAATATTGAAAACGGCTTAGAATTTATACCTGGAACCCAAGATTTAACTAACGAATCGTTAGTTACAGCTTCCAATTTGAAGAACAATTTTACAAATTTTCAAAGGTACCAAATCAAAATAGCAAAAAATCATGAGTGGTAAAGTTTTAAATGGTTATATCTCTTAAACCATTAGCGATAGGCAAATAGTTTTTTTTCCCAAAATATTGCAAATTATGTCTTATACTAGCCGTAATTTTGTAAAATGTTTAACAATACACGATCAAAAAAAAAAATTTATTTTTTTTTCAGTGTATTTTAAAAAGCTTTGAAGCTTTTACAAATATTTTAGTGTGCTAAGAGAGCCCTTAAGGGGTATTATCCACACGCGTTATCCTTTTTCAATTTTAACAAAACTGTAATTTTAATATTTTTTTTTTAATTTTAACTTGAAACCGCCGTAAAATTTGCACCGTTTAATAAAAATGATTAACGCGAACGGATTTCACATGCTCAAAT